>CAUYON010098450.1:0-25581 GCA_963573935.1 Arctocebus calabarensis | reverse complement strand
ACACGTCCACACCACAGCAGGCAGGAGAGAGGACGCCTTCTCTAAGAGGATTTCAAAAGGGACACAGGCAGCTAGTGGCCCAGAGTCAGGCTGTAGGCTCACACTGTTTGGGTTCAGATCCTGACTCTGCCTCTGGATGGTAGGGTGACAATATATGTCATTATGTGTCTACTCTAAAGCTTTGCTTCCTCATCTGAAAGACGTGGACCAGAATATTATCTACTCTAGAGCTGTGGTTGGGATCACTGGGTGCAGTGATTTCAGTGGTTGCCCATCTCGAGAAGCCAGGAGGGCCACTGTTGTCACTCCTTCAGTTGAGGGGATGAGCTGGTGGGGAGGAGCTAGACTGAGGATGTCACTCAGAGCTTCATTTGAGCCACTAGGGGTGGAGGCAAAGAAGGCCTGGACCTTGAGGTCATTGGGAAAAGGTTGAAGGAAAGAATCTGACTGAGCAAGGAGGTGGCTCAGCCTGATCTGTGAGGGAAGAGGGGTCTAGAGTAGAAGTTACTCTACAGAGCTGTCTTTGAAACAGGAAGGGAGGCTTCCTATCTTACACCCTCACAACAGTCTACCACGTGCTCTGTGTGTATGGGGGCAGGTGCTTGCAGATTAACTAGCACGCAGCAGAGGGCAGGCGTCCAGATTTGAGAGCGATTAGCTGCCCTGGTTTACAGCAGCGGCAGGGGGCAGGTGCCAGAGTCCAGGCAAGGGGCTCAAGGTGGGTAGTAACAGCATTTCGGAAAGAAGCCACGTGGAATGTGATCTTTTGTAAGGAACTAGTGTGCAACGCTGCTGGGGACCTCTGGGAGGTGCAGCAACACGTGTGTACCAGTCGCACTGCCCCCGTGTGCGGGTGCGCTGACAAGCCCACGCCTGCCGGGCTTTGTTCTGGTCTTTCTCCAGCGTGTTCATTCTTGGCACCTTTGGCTAGTTGGCAAAGTGGACTTTGGAGGCCAGGCAAAGACTTGTGTGGTGGGCAGCGGAGGCCGGGCAGGTTCAGGGGACCGTAGATGTGGGCTGGGCGAACGAAGCACGTCCACCACCACAACTTGTAACCCAGGCGGAGGGCGAAGCAACCCCGGATCCGGAGGAGGAAGTCAGAAGGGAGCGGCGGGGCGCACGCCGCAGGGCTCATATGGTACAGCGGGGGCGCTTCCCACTGCCTTGGTATCTGAGTACTTTGTACTCCCCCAATCCGAAGAGGGCTGTCTGCGGGAGCCACCCACAGCCGGAGACGCTCAGGCTGGGCGCGCCCGCGGGAGCCTGGCAGCAAGAAGAGAAACACACGTCCCTGACTGCCGACAAAGAGGAGTCGGAAACCTTCCCTGGAAAATAATGAGAGGGGAAACCTTCACTGATTAGTTAAATCCTGGATAATCCTGGCTGATGAAGCCAAATTCGGAACCCTTAAGGGATTCAGGGTTCCAAAACTACTCCCAGGGGTGGGCGGGCAGGGACACTCTGGCCACAGATTTGTCCTTGGGGGAGGAAGCTGAGGGAAGCCCACCTTGCAGGCTGCCAGGGTTCTGAGGCCTCCCTGCCGATGGCAGGGGCACACCTGGTGACCCGCAGAGTGTGGCCGGGGACAAGTCTCCTAAACAACGAAGCGTTTCCCCCACCTTGGCGGACACTCCCCCCACTCGCGCCTTTGTGCCTCCTACCCTGGACACTGGGGGTTCTGAGCGGATCCTCGCCGCCCCGGACGCGCGAGTGAACCCCAGATTCTCAGCAGCATCCAGGGGTGCGGAAGGAGGCGCTGTTTAGCGCAGCGCAGGGGTGGGAGGCCTTTTCACTGCAGACTGGGCAGCAAAAGTGCTCTCCCGCGGCCACCCCGCTGTGAGACGGAGGCGCCCCAGGATCCAGCTTGCCTCCTTCCGGGGTTCTGCAGATGGGGCGCCACGGACGCACCTGCTGAGGAATTGCAGGCCGCCCAGCTCCTCTTCTCGGTGTCTGAGGCCGCTGAGAGCCTGCGCCTGGGCTCCTTTTCCGAGCTGCTGGCGGTCTGGCGCTTCTGGTTTTTCTCTGCGTGTCTAATGAGACCGGGCTAGCAAGCCTCTGGATCTCTCATTTGCAACATGGGTCTGGCAAGGTCTTTCCCAGGAGGTGTGCTATTGGCACTGCGACAAAGTCCCGGTGCGGAGTGACGAGATTGGGCTCCCCTGCCCGGCCATCTCCTCGGGGCCTGACCTCTCGGTGATCTCTGCGTCCCAGGCAGAGCTGGGGAGACAGATCCCCAAGACCCGGCCCAGGTGAGCCGGCTTCATCAGCCCGGAGGCTGCAGGCTCGCAGGGACGCTCAGATCCTTCGCTTGCAGGTGACTAGGGTTGGGTCCCTGTCGCGGGCTACAAAATATGTAGAATTGTAACTGCGACCCCAAATTGTGATTTACAAACCACCGCGCTACCGGGGCAAAGCCCTAGAACGGCAGCGGCTCTTGTATTCCCAACATCTTCCGCTAAACCCAGATATAAATTTGGGCAAAAGTTCCTGGTGGAGCCAAAAAAAAACCGACACAGGCATCTAAAGCCGCCCCGACCCCCAGGGATTCAAAGGACGATTATCTCAAAGGAAAGTTATTGTTTTGCTAATCCCGGGAACAGCTTGCCAGGGGGAGATTTGGGTCTTCCTTTAATAATGGAAAGTTAATGCGCAGTCTCTTGTAATTATCTTTATCCGAAGCCCCCCGGTTAATCTGCCTGTTTAGCCGAGGCCCCATAGGAACTCGCGGCCAGGGGACGCGCTCTGCAGGGCTCGGCCTGGGCTCCGCCCGCGGACTCCGGGAGCGGCGGGTCCCGCGCGACTCCGGGAGTTTCCCCTCCCTGGCTGTGTGACCTCGGGCTGTCGCGCCCCCCGGAGAGAGACTGAGGAAAGTCTGTGGCTGGGGTTCTGTGAAGGGGCTCGGGCCAGGAGGGTTGGGTGCGCTGAAACCTGAGAAGGAGCGGCTGACCCACGTGTTTGTCGACAACTTTAGCAGATACAAGAGTCGCGCATGAAAATCGGGCTTTCTTCGAATGATTATAAAATTGGACGATAGTTAGCGCCGGTGAAGTGGGGTGCATCCTAGTAGACTGACCCTACTCTATTCCAACTTACTCTCTGCTCTCCACCCCCATTTAGGGTTGCTGGATAAAATACTGGTACACACTCATACTGAAAAAAGAAAATTCAAACCCCAAACACCCCTCATTGTTTATCTGAAATTCAAATTTGACTTGGCCTACTCCATTTTTGCTTGTCAACCCTGGTACCCTGCCCATCCTCTTAGCCCAGTGCACTTCTGCTGCTGCTTCTCCCTTTCCCAGCTCCCCAAGTTTGTGACCCCCCACACACAAAGGCGCACGGGGAGAAGGGTGGACTTGGCTGCAGGTGGAGGTCATGGGTTGAGCACCTGGGAAGGCCTTCTCAGGGGAGGGTTTGCTGACCTCAGCATGGAGGTGGGGGGCTTGCAGGGGCTCTGTGGGTGGCAGTGGTGGGGGCGGGGTTGGACCTGGGGCTGTAGGTCTTAACGGGTGGTTGGATCCTGTCAGGGAGGCTTCAAGGTGGGGAGGAGAAGGGTCTCCACCCAGAGACAGAAGGAAGGGAGGGAGGGAGGGAGGAGGAAGGAAGGAGGAAGGGAGGGAGGGAGGTAGCGAAGAAGGGAGGAAACCACTCCAGGGTGTGGAAGTTTCAGGTTTTAGGGGACGGGAGGACAGTAGAGTGTTGTCCCCTCCCTTCTCTCCTCCCAGGAATAGGGGTGGGGTGGGCTGGGGAGAAGAGAGAAGGAAGCGACTGAGGGGACTCCAGCTGGGAAGGCGGCAACCGAGAGGAGGGGACCTGGTGGAGTCCCATTTCGCGGGTCCAGAAAGTGACGCGACCGCCCCTCGCTGATTGGAGCCCTCCAGGCCTTCAGCGCCCGAAGGGCTGCCCAGTGTATAAAGCATCCTCCGAGCTGAGCCCCTCGGCAAACGTGATCCAGGGAGGGTCGCGCCTCTCCGACTGAGAAACATGACTGGCCGGGACGCGGTTTCCGACGGGCGCGCTAGGAGCAGGGCGCTGGTGCCTGGAGGTTCCCCCACAGGCCCGCGTCCCCGAGGCTTCGCCATCACCGACCTACTGGACTTGGAGGCCGAGCTGCCGGCGCCCGCTGGCCCCGGGCCGGGATCTGGGGGTGAGGTCTCGGCGGCCGCGCTGTGCTCCGGCCCAGGCCTGGGCGTCCCCGGCACCGCGCGCGGGGCCCTCCCGCTGGGGCTCGGCCTTCTCTGTGGCTTCGGCGCGCAGCAGCCCTCGGCCGCCCGGGCGCCCTGCCTACTCCTGGCCGACATGCCGCTGCTGCCGCCCGGGGGCCCAGCGCCCGCCGCCCCGCAGGGCCCCTGCCGCCCGCCGCCCTTGCTCGGCCGCGAGAAGCGCAGCGACAGCGTCTCCACGTCCGGTAATGAGGCCCGCGCGTACCGCTCCTGCTGCCAGCCGAGCTGGGGTGGCACCCGTCCCCTGCGCCCCTGCCCCCAGCACCCCAGATCTGAGGGAAGTTGGGAGCCCAGAGCGCGGCGCCGTCGGGAGAGGCGTATTCGCGGAGCCGCTCCGGATCCCCCTGTCCGCCAGGATCCGGTTCTCGGCTAGGCGGTTCCTAATGGAACCCTGAGATGAGACCCTGGGGGTCTCGGAGCCCTTGGAGACGTCTGCAGAGGGCCTTTTCCCCGACACCCCGACAGCGTCTCCGCCTATGGGAGCGGCGAGGGTCGGAGAAGCTGGGAGCTGTCTTGTTCCCCAGCAGCACCGGGCAGAGACGCGCGGAACTGAGCGAAAGGTGACAGGTGCCGAAGAGCACCGGCCTGAGTCCAGGAGCTGTCCGCCTCTCGGGTGCTGAAAAGGGAGCTCGCGTCCCGCCCGTGAGACGGGACTCAATCCCGTGGGTCACACTGTCCCTATGCTCAGGCGAGAGGTTTGGAGCGTGTGGGGACAAAAGGGAGAACTATAGGAGAAAACGCGGACTAGTGAAAATGTATGGTAGAAACGAGCTGAGCGTCCAGGTAGCCAAGGCAAAAAAAGGCACATTGGGTCTTCTGAGAGTAAAAGGAAGCATGGCAGGCAGGCAGGCGAGCTTCCACTCACTCCGAAAATGTTCCATGGGGCCCTCCGTGAGATAAAATAAACCCCCTGTTAGCTCTTTCACTAAAGATTAAAAAATCACCTTCATTGGATGGGTCCCTTTGTCGTGAACACTGGTAAAATGAAAGGCAAATGCAGCTAAATTCCACCCCATGCAGGTGTTTCTGTACAGTCTGGAGCAGAGCTATCCATGGGCTGTCCATTGATTACACGGTATCTTGTAATTGTATGCTTGATGGAAATTTCTCACAATGTTATTAAAAGGAAAAAGAAACAGGTGAAATGAATCTAAATACTATATTTTAATTCAATATATGCAAATGTTATCATTCTACACATAACCAACATAAAATATTTTACTTTTTAGGGCTATTAAGTCTTTTAAGTCCACTGAGTATTTCATGTTTACAGTAGATCTTAATCTGATTAGCCACATTTACTCAAAAACCTGTGTGTCTAATGGCTGTCAAATTAAACAGCACAATAGAAATGTTATAATTTAAGCACAAGGGTTTCCGGTGAGCCAGTCAATATGGGAGTAAAACTAGTATTATTTGGTAGTTATCATTGCCTTTGTTCATTTAAAAAATATTTTGAAACAATTATGATTTTCAACAATAAATCTGAAAACAGTTTTGTGTACTAACCTCCCTTTCAACCTGGATCTTTTGACACAATGGAAAAAAGATAAAAGATTTATAGGGCGGTGCCTGTGGCTCATTGAGTAGGGTGCCAGCCCCATATACCGAAGGTGGTGGGTTCAAACCCGACCCCGCTGAACTGCAAAACAGAAAAATAGCTGGGCGTTGTGGCGGGGACCTGTAGTCCCAGCTACTCAGGAGACTGAGCCAAGAGAATCACCTAAGCCCAGGAGTTGGAGGTTGCTGTGAGCTGAGTGACACCACGGCATTCCACCGAGGGCGATAAAGTTGAAACTCTGTCTCTACAAAGAAAGAAAGAAAGATTTATAGTGAGGTAAACTACAGTAGAATGGTTTTCTCCTCCCCCCCCCCAAAGTTTTTGGCTGGGACCAGGTTTGAACTCCCCACCTCTGGTATATGGGGCCGGGGCCCTACTCCTTTGAGCCACAAAGTGCCACCCATTTTTAAAAAATTATTGTTTTTTTTTTAGTAGAATGGTTCTTAAATTCTCAAGTGCATCTACAAGTCATCTGGGCACACAAAGAATGAGTTTCCTGGGACCACCTCTGGAAATTCTAAATTGGAACATCTAGGCAGGGGTAGAGTTCTTACAAGGATTCTCATGTCACAAACCTAAGCCCTTTCTTTGAGAGAAGAGGGTAGTAGAGGTTAAGATGACAAGGTTGGAGGCAGAGGGGATGAATGAATTTGGAAGCTGTGTGGGGATAGAAAATGCAGTTAGTGTCCAAGAAGCTTCAGCTTCACAAAATCTGGGATCTGAATCTGAACTTCACTCTGTACCACCTGTGTGATCTTGGGAAAATTACTTGATCTCTCTGAGTTGGTTTCTACATCTGTGAAAACAGTATAATAATACTTCAGGGGGGGTTAAATTAAGAATAATTGAGATGTGGCAGGACAATGTTAAGCACAGTGCTTTGGATCTAGTAAGTGCTCAAAATGCTACTCACAGTTCTAATAGGCACAGAATTCAATCCTTGCAGTAAGATCCAGGAATAAAGTACAAAACATGCTCATCTTTAAAGACCTTTTCTTCTCTTTGTACTACAGATGAGGACAGCCCACCTGAAGACATGAGTGGCCTGAGGGCATCCCCCACACTGGGCAAGAGGAAGAAGCGTCGGCACAGGTATGGATCCAGGCTGTTCCCAATGTTTATAGTATCAGCATCTGAGAATTCATAAATTTATAGTCTTGCTCATGGCAGGGTTGGCAGTGAGGACACAACAGCCATTTGGAAAGATAAGTCTGCAATGCCCAGGAGGCTGCAGGTCAATCTGGGTTGCATTTTAAAAACATAATTTTGAAAAACAATAATATCACAATTTTGTGAGTTGGTAAAATGGGTCCTTTCAGGATGAGGTGATGGAATTCATTTAGAAAGAGCTGAAGAACTGTTCTGTTTGAACAAGACTGCTGGACTTTCTAGAGGCTAATCATTCAGAGTTGGGGTATCCTATTATCATGAGATGGCTTTGGGGTGTGGACAGCAGGGGAGGCAGGCACCAGTCCTGTAAGGTGTCTATGGACACGTGCCCAGGTTCCTGTTCTGGGCTCCCCACAGGACAGTCTTCACCGCCCACCAGTTGGAAGAGCTGGAGAAGGCATTCAGCGAGGCCCACTATCCTGACGTGTATGCCCGGGAAATGCTGGCTGTGAAAACTGAACTACCGGAGGACCGGATACAGGTGTCTGGGGTCCCCTTTCTCCTCAGAGACATCACAGACAGGATGTCCTTACCATACACAGTGACCCAACCCCGCCCCCTTCCAACAGTCCAGCACATTCCCCTTGGCACAAAAAACAAGGTCCCTTAGCTGAGCTGTACAAGAGAATATTCCTGCCTCCCTCGTGCTTTTTTCTTTTTATTATTATTTATTATTAAATCATTCTTCAAAAATTACCCAATAATGTGTGCTGTGCTTAGAAATTATATAAAGATAAATCAACGGAAAAAATGACTATCTTTCATCTCAAATCTTCAAAGAAACTAACATAAATAACTGGATATGACCCTTCTACTTTCTGCACCTGGCGCTGTCTCCGGGTCACACACAGATGGGAAGGCTCTGAATTTTACCCTGCGTGTAAGTGTAGGTGCGTCCGAATACGCACTCGCGCGCACACACAGGCTTCTGTCGCCCACTCACTATTGTTTAACAGCTACCCCGTATTCCGTAATGTTCTTCATTGAACATAATATTTATCATGAGCGCCATCACCAGCAACCTGCTAGCCTCGGATCAGAAGGGGACACTGCCCCGGGGAACTCTGTTCCACCAGTGAGGAAAGCGAGGATCTAGTTGATCTCGGTACACAATGTGGGGACTGCACTTTGGTTTGGGTTTCGGGTTTTCCCTTCTTGACTCCCTCAGGGGGAGTAGCAGGCTGTGTCCCGCCGCCTCGGCCCGGGAACCCCTCCTGCGGGGAGTCCGCGTGGCCCATTGGAGAGGACTCCGCGTTCCGGGACCTCCTACCTGGAAGCCCCCTCCTCACGTATCTCTCCCCCCTGCCTCAAACCAGGTCTGGTTTCAAAACCGCAGGGCCAAGTGGCGCAAGCGGGAGAAGCGCTGGGGCGGCAGCAGCGTGATGGCGCAGTACGGGCTGTACGGGGCCATGGTGCGCCACTGCATCCCGCTGCCCGACTCCGTGCTCAACTCGGCCGAGGGCGGCCCGCGCGGCACCTGCGCGCCCTGGCTGCTGGGTAAGGGGTCTGGGGGCCCGGACCAGGGCCTTGGCGTTGGGGGGGGGGGTCGCCACCAGGGCAGCCGTTTGAAAACAGCAATGAGCGTTTCCTCAGATGCAGGCCTAGAATCCCGCATCTGATTTTTAATTGATCACAAGGCTTAGGATGTGCCTGTGGCTCAAGGATTAGGGCGCTGGCTCCATAACAGGTGGTGGTGGGTTCAAACCTGGCTCCGGCCAAAAACTGCAAAAAAAAAAAAAAAAAAAAAAAATTAATTACAAGGCTTAGAATTTCTGGACAATTCCCTTATTTTCCATCATTTTGGCACTGTGCATACAGCGTGTGGGAAACTTCCTCCCAGCTGTTCACATGAGAAAAACGTATTTGGAATTGAAGACAGAAAGGCCACACTTGCAGTATGTGAGCTCTGTGTCGCCCATGGGTTGAACGCTATCAGAACTTTTAGAAACCATACAATGTAGGGCACAGGGTAATTCCAAAATGGGGTAGGGCAGGGCAGTGATACCCAGGGTCAGTGAACCCTGCAGATGTGGTCCCTGGACCTGGCTCCGCCATTAACAACATGCGGTGTAGCTTTTCAGCCCCTTGGACCTTTGGTGGTTTCATAGTCTCCGCTGGTAAGACCAAACGTGCTCTTTTTGTCATTGCCAGAAATCCACAGGGATGAGTCACAGCTGAGCCCCTTGGGGACATGGTGGGAGATGAATTAGGGGACCAGTGATGGCATTTTAAGATTGGAAGGGGGAGGTGTTTTGTTCAGTAAATAGTTTTTCAATGCCTAGCAAGCAACAGACTGAGCACTGGGGATTCCTAATGTAAATCTGGTCTTGACTTTGCTCTCTAGGACTGAAGAGACTAGAGAGAATTTTGGGTGGAGAACCACATGCCCCCTACATCTGAAATTGCATGTTTTGGAGGGTGTGCTTACTGGTGTCTGCAGGACAGACGCTGTAGGGGAAAATGGGCCGCAAAGCACTTTTGCCAGATGTTACTATCTGGCATTCACCAGTTCTCAACCTCTGTAGGTGGGAGTTTGCCTCCCTCCCTCTCCTGCAGGCTCCAGAGACAGGCATTGACAAGGACAATTCTAATGGGATTTAGACAACAATAAGGAAGAAATGTACTTAATTGTTGAATTTAAAGACATCTATTTTTATTATTCTTTCCCTTCCTTTCTTTTGCAAGGGATGCATAAAAAATCCTCAAAGATGATAAGTAAGCCAGGAAGTGAAGACAAGCTGGCAGGACGCTGGGGCTCTGAGCACCTCAAAGAAAGTTCTACTCAGAGTCAGGCAGGACCCCAGAGGGGCTCCAACAGAGGGAGCCCAGAGAGTGCCTTGGAAGATGTGGCCATGGATCTCTCCAGCTCTGCCAGGCAGGAGACCAAGAAAGCACAGGAGCAGGCCGGCGGCGCTCCCAGAGGCTCTGGCTCTTCTGGGCTGGAGGTCATCTCGCCTGGGAAGGGGGGAGGTTTATGAGACCCACAGGTCCTACCATCAAAGTCTGAAAATGTTCATATTCCTTCCTCACCAGCATTTTTCAAAAGACAAAAATGGTCCAAAACATATACTCTCAGTTCAATTTTCTTGTTACGATGTCAACATGAAATGCAATGCCACTTGCTTTTGAAGAGGAAACCATTCCTTAAAGGCACTCAAGCTATAAAGTTTTGATTCTCTTGTAGAACTTGAACAGAGAGGATTTGACGTTTAAAAGGCATTTTTGCTGCCTGACATAAATTGAGATGTGTAGAGTAATAGGTTAGATCTGATTTCCTTACTCTGAATTAGAAAATATAAAATTGTTTAGCCTACAGGAGAACCAGATGTCTTTATACTGAAGACTCCATATGGACAGATGAACAAGTAATAGTATCTTTACCTTGAACTTGGCCTTGGAGATTTCGTTTTTCTTGCTAGGTAATAACTTGTGTTCTTTGAGTGTCATTTCATGGGCTCTGAAGGTTGGAACTCCTCAAGAGACAATAACCAGACCCTTGTACCTCCTTCCCCTGCTGAGTCCTGGAAGACAGTGCTAGATGTCTGGACACAGTCTTTTAAGCTCAGACAAGGCTTCTTGGTCTTTTAAATTTTATGTTTGAAAGCACTTTAGTGACTTGGATGTTGTGAATGTTTCCCTTTCTGTATTTCCTTTGCCACTTATTTATTATTTAAAAATAAACATTTTGTGGTATGTTAACTTCCTCAGGCAATCCTTCCAGTACACACATGCTCATCTCCACCACCCCTGATCCCTTCTCAGTCTGGAGCCTCTAAGGCGTTTTATTCTTGAGGCTGCAGCACTTGCTGTGTGTTGCTTTGCCAACCCCTCTGGGGCATCATCAGTGTCTGATTCACTGCTTGGAGTTTTATATCTAGCTGAGGGGAAAACATGGAGCAGCATGAAGTCAGAAAAGTGGAAGCAAAGTGTGGAACAGCTACTTCTGAAGACCTTTCTCAGGAAACTGGCAGTGATCTGTCAGGCTGGGCTGCTGCTGCCATCTCTCCAAGTGAGAAAACAGGCTCTCTCCTTTTGTCCTATTTTTCTATAGGCCTAGTTCCCTATTATGTAAAATTAAATATTATGAGTTCCCTCATATAGAAAAGAAAACAATGAGCTCTATCTTTTTTATTCCTTCTGGCTGCTAGAGACCACTGCTGAAGCCTGAGACTGAACCTTGAATGATTGGCTGGGGTGAAGAGCTAGGAGTTCCCCTCCTATCCTTCATGCCTACTGACTGCAGCCCTGGCTCCCAGCTCCTGGCCACACTGCTTCTGCCTCCCAGAAGCAGAAGTCTCACACATTTCTCCATATTCATTCCTCAGATTCTTGCTTCCAGTCCTCATCCTTAGTTTATCCAGGACTGAGTTTGGGAGATGAAGCCAGTAAGCTGTGCGCCTTATATATGTCACACTCATGAACTATTATGCAACCTCTGAAAGTGTCCATATAACAAAACATATTTATGCAGAAAGATGCTCATAAAATGTTACTGAGTAAAAAGTCTCCAAATAAAAGGGAAATGGGATAAAATTAGAAATAAATATGTAAAGCAGAATGAAAATGAAACATATAATCTTAAAAACTAGTTCTGCATAAAAGGTGTACAAATAGTGGACAAATCTCTATGCAACTTTATAAATAAAAAGACGAAAACAGGAAGTGGCATAAGAAAAAGGTGCTAGAATCACCAATGCAATCACAGATGGATGCTTTCTTAACATAGGAGAACTTATTTTAAGACAGCATTGTAATATTTTGTGAAGTGGAGAAGAATACACATGCATGTTTATGTACACCCATGATACAGGAGCACAGTCTTTGAGGCAGCTCTGTCACCTGCTACCTTTGGGGCTTAAATGAGTTACATAACTTGTCTGGTCTCTCAGTTTTTCAAATGTGAAATAGGTATAATTTTAGAACACTCATTTTCTGAAGATTAAATGAGATGACATGGGTGATGTGCTTCGCTCAGTTTCTGGTGAACAGAGAAAATAAGTACTAGAGTCTATTATTACTGCAATTACTGGCATTTTATTAATATTGAGAAAGTTTGTTAACATCATTATCATTATTCCACATTATGGGGCCAACTAAGCATTTATGAAGTGATAACTCATTGGGACAGCTAAATAAAGAGCTTTAGTGACACAGCACAATGCCGTCTTAAGAGCAGGGCCAGGTGTGTTGGGTGCGTTGATCTCTCCTTGGCTGTGTAAGAATCAGGGGCTCAACTAGAGGACCATTCATTATCTGTAAAACTTGAATCTGGAGATAGAGACTTTTCAGCAGCTCAGGAATATCTTTGGGAACCCAGGTCCTTCTGTTTGCCATCCAGAGACTTTTCTCCTCACACCTGTCCTTGCAAAGTCACTAGACACTCCTGAAGGTTCAGACATTGCAGCTAAGAACATGTATTGCCTTGCTTGGTCACTTAAGCCCCCCAGTTCCAGGCAGGCCTCCTCTCATTCCTCATTGGTCAGAATTGTATGTCATGCCACTGTCTAAACCCGTCACCAACCAAAGGGGCTGAATTCTTTGTCTGGTCTAATTAAAATTCACCTCTGGGGCTGGGTTGTGGGTCAGCCTCCCCTAAGGTCTTGTTCCTCAATCACTGAATATATTTGGATTCCTCCTATCAAAGAAGAAAGGGATAAGATTGCTGACCAGGCAACCCACAGGATGTAAAGGAATGTAAAGCAGGGTATGTTATATTATAAACAACAAGAGGACTAGAAAATTGATGGAAAGCCTTTAAAAATTTTCAAAGCATTTATCTTTGAATCATAGATAAGTGGATACTTCTAATTTTCTCATCTTTCCTAAGTTTTATAGAATTAATATGTAAAAATAAAATAATAACCTTTATTATTTATATTATAAAATATTAAAACTGACAGAGCCTCAAGCTGTCACCCTGGATAGAGTGCCATAACATCACAGCTCATAGCAACCTCCAGTTCCTGGCTCAAGCGAGTCTCTTGCCTCTGTCTCCCAAGTAGCTGGGACTACAGGCGCCTGCCACAACACCCGGCTATTTTTTGGTTGCAATTTGGCTGGGGCTGGGTTTGAACCCTCCACCCTCGGTATATGGGGCTGGTGCCCTACCTACTGAGCCACAGGTGCCGCTCTGCTCCTTTATCTCTTAAAATTGTGTGTATTTCTTAAGAATAAGGAAATGCTCTTATGTAACCTGAGTTGTTACCAACTTTGGAAAACCTAAATACGATATATATATATATATATATTTTTTTTTTTTTTTTGAGACAGAGCCTCAAGCTGTCACCCTGGGTAGAGTGCCAGGGCATCACAGCTCACAGCAACCTCCAACTCCTGGGCTTAGGTGATTCTCTTGCCTCAGCCTCCCGAGTAGCTGGGACTATAGGCGCCCGCCACAACACCTGGCTATTTTTCTGTTTTGCAGATTGGCTGAGACCAGGTTTGAGCTTGCCACCTTCGTTATATGGGGCCGGTGCCCTACTTGATGAGCTACAGGTGCCGCCCAATAATGTCCTTTTAGCTATTTTATTTTTCCATGCAGGATGGAATCTAAAACCTTTGCTCTCAATTGTCATGTCCCTTTAATCTGGAACATTCCTCAGCCTTTCTTTGTCTTTTATAACATAGTCATTTTAGAAGAACACAGATCAATAATTATTTTATAAAATGTCCCCTCATTTTCAGTCTACCTAAGGCTTTTCATGGTTGATTTTCATGCTACACATTTTTGAAGGGAATACTACTGAGATGAGCAGCTAAAAGGATTACCAAGTGTACTGAGCAGAAAGGTGAGGGCTGGGAGCTGGGGAGAGGGGCTCCTATCATTTGCTATATGTCTGCCTGCATTATGTGAGTTTTTAATAGGAGCATATAATTATTTGATATAATTTTTTTTTGAATAAGAGGAACATACTGTTGGAAGGTGCATATTTTGGAGATAAGCAGGCATGTCTGTTTTTCAATTCCCTGGAGTAGGCCAAGGAGGCTGGAAAGGCTGTGCATGACAGAAAGGAAGGAATCATTTCTGTCTGGGGCAGTAAATCACTTTCTATCTACTTAGGCATTGGCAAACTTTTTCATTTGGATGTCCTAAGAATCCAAATTTCAGGTGTCTTGAACTTCTAGAGATTTAGCTTTCTTTCTGCCCTGTATTTCCATGCTGCTGAGCTCTTGGGCATGGGATGATTGCTAATGAACTGGGCCATTGATTCTGACATTGCTTTTGAGGTTTTTGGGGCCTCACTTTGAAAGCTGAATAGGAGGAATGTGCAGAGGCTGCAACGGTTTTCAGAATCCTGGGGATGGGACCAAGGGCTTTGTGAGTACAGTGATTTCCTGCAGCTCTAGGGAAGTCCTGACTCTCCAAGAGTTGTGAAATATTTTCCCTAGTTTCTCTTGTCAACTTCTGCTCATTGAGACTGGTATTCACAGGATTTTGTCAGTGAGCACAAAGCCTGTTAGCCCCCCTGTGGTGCAAACTCTTCTTCAGCTAAACCCTCCACTGTTGCCGAAGTTGGCTCCTCTGGGGAATTTCTCATGGTGGTTCGTTCTACCTGAGTAGTATGCCAATTTTCCTTAACTGCCATTGATGATGAGGGCTGCTACAAGACTTCCCACTTAAAGGGCTCTTGATATGAAAGGCTTCAACAACCTTAGGACTAAACATATCCATCTCCCAAGTTTATTATTATTATTATTATTATTTTTTTTTGTAGAGACAGAGTCTCACTTTATCGCCCTGGGTAGAGTGCCGTGGCGTCACACTGCTCACAGCAACCTCCAGCTCTTGGGCTTAGGCGATTCTTCTGCCTCAGCCTCCCTAGTAGCTGGGACTACAGGCGCCCGCCACAGCGCCCGGCTATTTTTTTGTTTTGCAGTTCGGCCGAGGCCGGGCTTGAACCCGCCACCTTCGGTATATGGGGCCGATGCCCTGCTCGCTGAGCCACAGGAGCCGCCCTATATTCTTTTTTTAATAGGAAAAAAAAGCACTAGGGAAGAGAAAACACTTTGAGGAGTGTATTTGGCTGTTATTTATTGTTGTCTTTTGTCATGTGCTCATTTTACCAGCCATTAACTATTTAATAAACACCCATTTTTGTGTTTTATACCGGGTACTAAGATGCTGAGACAAATATAAAAGCACATTACAGGCTCGGCACCTGTGGCTCAGCAGGCTAAGGCGCCAGCCATGTACACCTGAGCTGGCGGGTTCAAATCCAGCCCAGGCCGCCAACCGACAATGACAGCTGCAACCAAAAAATGGCCAGGCGTTGTGGCGGGCGCCTGTAGTCCCAGCTACTTGGGAGGTGGAGGCAAAAGAGTCGCTTGAGCCCAGGAGTGGCTGTGAGCTGTGATGCCACAGTACTCTATCCAGGGTGACAGCTTGAGGCTCTGTTTCAAAAAAAAAAAGCACATAACATAATACCAGTCCATGGGCTCGGTGCCTATAGCTCAAGCATCTAAGGTGCCAGCCACATACATCAGAGCTGGCGGGTTCGAATCTAGCCCAAGCCAGCCAAACGACAATGATAACTACAACCAAAAAAAAAATAGCCCGGTGTTATGACGGGCACCTGTAGTCCCAGCTACTTGAGAGGCTGAGGCAAGAGAATCGCCTAAGTCCAGGAGTTGGAGGTTGCTGTGAGCTGTGATGCCTCAAGTACCAGGGCGACAGCTTGAGGTTCTGTCTCAAAAAAAAAAAAAAAATTAATAATAATAATACCAGTCCATGTAAGATATGACAAAATCATGCTTGGAAAACAATAACAAAACCCAGCAAAGTAGGACAGTGTGATGCAACAGTATATTGCATGAAGACCATAGTACAATAGAAATGAATAAACTCCATCAACCTTTAACTGGTTGCCTCTGGTCCCCAGCAGCCTTTGGGTTCATCATAGTGCCATACAAATATCAGCATTTTCTACAAATGTCTTGAAGTGATGGTTGGGAAATATGGCAAAGAACCAGAATTGGACCAAATGATTTAGCCAGAGAAGGATACTTTCAACCATCTGTCCTTTCAAAATCATCACTGCACAGCACCCCAAAGGGTGATCAAAGGCAGAGGGAAGAAAAATTGGGAGAGAAAAAGAGATTTGACAATTTAGATGGTAGTAGGAAAGTCTTTCCAGGACTCCAAAGAATATTTTAAACTGAACATGTCCCAAATCAAACTCACTATTTTCTCCCCAGACATTAATCAAGCTAGAAATTTTGCATTTTGACAACTCTTTTCTCTCAGATAAAATGTCAGTTTCCTAAAATCTACCTTATAATCAGCTCCTGACTACTTGGGCACAACTGCATTGAAAGCCTTGGAATCGCTCACCAAGACTAGGTCCACAGCTTCTAACTTATCAGCCCAATGTCATCTCTGTAACCACAGTAACCTTTCTGAAACCCTGAGTATGATCATGTCCTTCCTGGTCTTTGAGTCGCAATAGTTTTTGGATGAACCCAAACCTCACGGCATGCCATTCAAGGGCTTTCACATTTTTTCAGCTTAATATCTCAGCTCATACCTAAAAATCCAATCATCCTTGACATCTTCATGTTTTATAGCAGGATTCTACATATATTATTCTCTTTCTAGAGATGCTCTTTCCCTCATCTCCTCCTGGTAATTTTCTTCTTACCCTCCAAAATATAATTCCTTCCTCTATGCTCCCATAGCTCTGTATTCTGTAATATAACCGTTTGGTTACATATTCAACAAATACATGTACCTATGTGCCAGCTACTCTATACCACGTGCTAGATAGAGGTGGTCTCTGCTTTTCACAGGTATTTATAGTCAAGGCCACAGAGGAATTCCATGAAATGAATCTGCACACAGTACATGAGGTCATAGTTAAGGGAGCACATGAAGGTTTCAAGAAGGAAGGTATCTTTAAGGCATAGGAAATAGGCCCCCCGGCTCAGCGCCTATGGCTCAACGGGCTAAGGTGCCAGTCACGTACACCTGAGCTGGTGGGTTCAAATCCAGCCTACCACCAAACAACAATGACGGCTGCAACCAAAAAAATGGTCGGGCGTTGTGGTGGGCACCTGTAGTCCCAGCTACTAAGGAGGCGGAGGCAAGAGACTCGCTTGAGCCCAGGAATTGGAGGTTGCTGTGAGTGATGCCTCAGCACTCTATCCAGGGTGACAGCTTGAGGCTCTGTCTCAAAAAAAGAAAAAAAGAAAAAGAAAGAAAGAAATTGAAAAAAAAAAAGGAAATAGGCCCCTGGTTTCCAAAGTGGAATGTACAAAACAATTCACAGAGATGCAGGAAAAAAATAGAAATTTTACTTCTATTTACAGTCTATGTTTCAGATTATGTTTTAAATTTACGTTAACTGAAGTGTGTTATGTACATTAGCATATATTGCAGGTGATCGAAATTTTTTTACTGGCAATATATCATCATAAAGAATTAGATCCACTAAAATAAGGAAAGAGAAGAGGGGAGACTAGGACGTTGTCAGCACGGTAAACAACATAGAAACAAAAGAAAGCAAAGCCTGGCTTGGCGCCTGTGGCTCAATGGGCTAAGGCGCCAGCCACGTACACCTGAGCTGGTGGGTTCGAATCCAGCCTGGGCCCGCCAAACAACAATGACGGCTGCAAACAAAAAAAAAAAAAAAAAATGGCCGGGTGTTGTGGCGGGTGCCTGTGGTCCCAGCTGCTTGGGAGGCAGAGGCAGGAGACTCGCTTGAGCCCAGGAATTAGAGGTTGCTGTGAGCTGTGATGTCACAGCACTCTATCCAGGGTGACAGCTTGAGGCTCTGTCTCAAAAAAAAGAAAAAGAAAGCAAAGCCTATTGAAGGAATGGTAATGAGGTGGAATGTTTGGGTGAAGGGGACATGTGTGGGAGCTCATTGTACTGCAAGTTCTTTATGCAGTTCCTATCTTATCAGAATTGGAAAGAAGTACAGCCTGCTCCTCCCTCCCCTAAAAAAAAAAAATAATAATAATAAAAGAACTGTGGGAAATGGGCATCTGAAATTGACTTAAGAATATACACAGAAGGAAAAAGACTGCAAAGTTATATACTAAAAGATTAAAAACAACTATCTGTAAGTGGTAATATGGGAGAGAGTCTCCTCTGCATTTTTTTCTGCAAAAGTCCTGTATTACTGTTGTCATCAGAAAGATAAACAATACGTTTTTTTAAAAAAAATATTTTGAGGGATTAACTTAAAGAAATACACTGATGTTTTTCACATGGATGCCATTTTGAATTGATCAGAATAGAGTTCCAATGAGCATTTGCATTTAGAGGGCAAAGCAGGTGCAGGAATTTCCCCCTATCACACCAGGGCAACTGGACCACTGAAAGGCCCAGAGAAATCATACCAGCAATACCACAAAAGCATATTTTATTCCATTGAAAGATATATGATATAGCCAATATTCAATACACACAAAAATTCCATCTCCGGGGTCACATTTAACTTTTTAAAAATACTAAACGATTCATTTTGAGAAACATTAGTCTAAACCAGATATCCTATTTCCACTCCATCCTTCACCTCTTCACTTGAGTCTAGTTACCTAAACTTCTCATTATCAAGCTCAAGGACAATTTATTATACAAATTAAAAATCTGCCACCCTCTTTAGCTATCCTTATACTCTGACCAGTGTAGCAAGCCCTTCCCTAAACTCTTTCTCAGGACCTCCCTCTGGAGGCATCTTTAGAGCCTGAAGCATCTGTTTACTTTGGTAGGGTGTAGGAAAGGTCTCAGCTTCCAGAACCCAATTGGTCATTCACTCTAGCAAAGTGAGAGATTCCACTCTTGGGGATAGAAAAGAGGACCTGATGGGAGTATGGTGTGTGTGTGTGTGTGTGTGTGAGAGAGTGTGTGTGTTGAGAGACAGAATAACTTCATACTCTAAAATAAATTCTGATAAAGGGTCAGGTTTGTAATTCAACAAAAGCAGAGGCTTCCAGACAAACCTAGCAACAGCTTCTTTACATCAAGTTTCACCTGCTGAGTTAACAGTCACTTATGGAAGGGCACACACAAATTCCTCTGAAGTATAGCTAAAACCAGCAACAGAGTGCCAAATTCCACATATAGAGATAAATGGAAGCTTAGAATTCCTCTTGTGTAAGCACCGATTAAACAGCATCTCCCTGAGCTGTAAAGCTGTATAGTGTGCCAAAGATGGTACAGTAGGGAATATAGGTCACTGGGGCTCAAAACACATCCACACACACAGACACAGGTACCTTGTTACCATACAGCATGCTACACACAAACACACGCTTAAACACTAGGTTTTCAGAGCACTCCCCCGTCCTATTTTAGCTCTGCCATTTTAACCCTCCAGATAATTAAGTTAACCCTCAAGACTATCCAATCTCCCTCCCTCCCAAAGGAAAAAACCTTAAGGGACTCAAAACAATGGGTCACCTTGTACGGGTCACCATTCACAGGTTCCCTAAGAGATTGGGGGTAGGGAGAATCACTAGGTTAATGATTATTTAAAATAAGGCTTTTATCATTAACCCTCAATTTCCTGGCCCGAGTTTGCGTCAGCCTTGTAACCCTTTCGCTCCCAGCTCGCTACACCAAGCCACACCTTGCCAGACCCACTCATTTTACCAGATCAGCGCCCCCCTCCTCCAAGTCCGTAGTCCGAGTGGCACCTCCTTCAGGACATTTTCAGGAGGCTGCCTGACACGTGCCGGAGACGACCTACTGTGCACTCGCCACTTGTCCTACTGGTAGGCTTTCCCAACTTTCCCAAGTTTGGGGCTACCGGCTGGATGCTGTAAAGGGTTCTCGCTTCCAGAACTCCCAAGACTGAAGGAGCCGGTCCCCTTCTTCCGCCAACGCGGACCCCTCTTCTGAGCTGGAGGAGACGCCTGGAGCTCTCAGCAGAGACCGTCCCGGGCATCTCCCCCCCCCCCCACACACACACACACACACACTCCCTGAAGTTCGCTAGAGACTGTCGGATGGCAGCAAACTTTCCGGGGCCCCCCAGCGACCCTGCCCAACACAACTCCGACCTATGGGGAGGGGAGACTTCGCCGGACCTGCGGGAAAGCAAAGGTGAGAAGGGAGATGGATTCGAGGAGTGCGCAGAAGAAGATGGAAAATGAAAACCGCGCGAATCTTACCTATCAACTCCCTAGGAACATCGGAGCTCTCCTCGGTCATGGTTGCCCTCTAGGTGCAGGGGGTATTGCAGGTCTGACTCTGATTTACGGCCCCCTGCTTTTCCCCTAGCCCCTCAATGTTTTTAGAGCGGCAGATGCAGCTTGCGACTGAGAGTGGGCGCTAAAAGGAGGGGGCAAAGATACAATTTTGCCGCGCCCCCCCGCCTCACCGAAAAAAAAAAAAAGAGTTGCGGATAGGAGGTGGGTTTGCTGCCGCTGCTACATGACGCTCCTCGCAGGTCCCGGCGGCGGAAAGCGGAGCGGGCAGGATCGCGGCGGCGCCTGCTCCTGCGGCGGGCTGTCGGCCGCGCAGCTCCGGCCGGCGTACGCCCGCCCCGCCTCGCGCCGCACCTACGGCCCTAGGTGAAAGCGGAAGGCGTGGGGAGGGGCGGGGACGGCGGCGCGCCGGGCTCGGCTTTCCGCGCTCTCCCGCCGGGCTGCGGCTGGGCGGGGGCAGCTGTGGCCCTCCTCCTGCTCTTTCTCCTTCTCCTCCTTCTTTTCCTCCTCCTCCTGCGTCTCCTCCTCACCTCGCGAGAGCCGGCCTCCGGGGCGCGGGCGCTGGGTCCCCGGCGCGGGGCGCACCCCGGGGAGACAGGCTGCGCGGAGCTGCGGCGGCGGGGGCGGGCGCGGTGCCCCCTCTCGCTGCCTGGCTCCCGAACCGCAGAAGCCCTGCGTCTGGAGAGGGGGCGAGGGAGCGTGAGAGAGAGCCCGGGAGCCATCTGCTGGCTGCGAGGGAGGAGAGCGGGGTGGGCCGGGGCTTCCCGATTCCCTGTCCCCACCTCCGGGCGGGCCGAGGTACCCGGAGGACGGGAGACTGCAGTCTCGCCTGCACGGAAACTGGCTGTGCTAGTAGCCTTTTACGCACTTTTTCAGTCCTCCCTGTGACATGTCGTTTCATCAGCGCTGTTAATTTTCCTTTTCTTGCGAGCCAGAGCTAGACGAAACCTGTAAACACTAACCATATGGTGAGAAGACACTTTTCTGTGTGTGCTTGGTGGGCGCTCTGCAGCCTCCGCCTGCAGTATCAGACAGTCGAATTGGCTTTTACTCACTGTGGAGTCTCTTTTATCCTCAAGGCATATTTGGGGAGCTGAGCATCATTCACAAAAGCCAGAATAAGCCTGCTGATAGATCTGATCCTACCAAACTCACCGACTTCCTTGTGCTCTGCCCCTGGAGGGTGAAGTTCCAGGGTCAAAAATACAAGGGGTTTTCCTCAATCTCTGCTCTATCCCCTAGCGGCTGGGAACGTTCCAGTCTGTCAAGGACAGAAACAGGGAAGGGAGGGGGAAAAGAAATTGCGGCATTTGGTAATCTAGTTGGTTTTTGTTTGTGTGTTTGTTTGTTTTGAGACACTCACTTTGTCGCCCTTGGTAGAGTGCCATGGCATCATAACTTATCAAAGCAACCTCAAACTCCTAGGCTCAAGCGAGCCACTTGACTCAGTTTTGAACTTGTGAGCCCATGCAATCCAACCCCTCGGCCTCCCAGAGTGCTAGGATTACAGGCCTGAGCCACCGCGACCAGCCTGGTAATCTAGTTTTAAACACTACAATTGATGTTGGGTCCCTCAGAATAGTCTTCAGCCTCTCCCCTATGGAATTTACCAATCTGGCCCCTTCCCGCTCTTAACCTCTCCCACTTCCCACTCAATTACAAACAAACTCACTGTTTACTTCCTCTCTTCCTCTTTTTTTTTTTTTTTTTTTTTTTTGAGATAGAGCCTCAAGCTGTCACCCTAGAAAGAGTGCTGTGGCATCACAGCTCATAGCAACCTCCAATTCCTGGACTCAAGCGAGTCTCTTGCCTCCGCCTCCCAAGTAGCTGGGACCACAGGCGCCTGCCACAACATCCGGCCATTTTTTGGTTGCAGCCGTCATTGTTGTTTGGCGGGCCCGGGCTGGATTCAAACCCGCCAGCTCAGGTGTACGTGGCTGGTGCCTTAGCCCGCTGAGCCACAGGTGCCGAGCCTCCTCCCTTCCTCTTAAGGCTATCTGATTCCTATCTGTTTTCAAACTCATCCCAATGTGTACCTTCTTGGTAAAGATTTTCCAGGGGTTTTCAGATCACTGTGATGCAGGACAAAGAGGCCCTAAAACCGCCGCCTTGGCCCTGGCGGTGCTGATGCTGTGGCGGATGGAGGAACCCGCTTGCGGAAGGGCCGGACACCCAGGGAAGACACTGGCACCTTGCTGTCTCCTTCCAGTGCTCTTCTGGCTAGTCCATTTCATGGATGGGCCTTGCTGTCTCCTCCTCTTTTTACATCTGACTGGTCAATATCATGTCAGTTTCCAGGGCCTGGGTCTTCATTGGACAGCTGGCTGTAACTGATGAACACCCACGCCTAAGAAGTTCTGGCAAAACTACTCCCTGGGACTATATAAATCCCTGAGCAGCGCGCTCAGGGGCAGACCTGACCGGACCTCGGAGAGGGAACAGGAGAGCTTGTTCCCCTTCAGGGCAGACCGCGGCTGGACTTCAGAGAGGGAGCAGGAGAGTTTGTTTCCCTCCAGGGTCCTCTTTGCCTGGAGGTTTGGTTTTTCCTCTTATAATTCTTCTTTCTTATAAATAAATCCTGACCACTATTCTTGTGGTCCATGAATTCCTTCTGCGAATCTCCGAGACCAAGAACCTAAAATTCCGGTATCAGATTTGGCGAACCAGCCAGGAGCGAAGACATCTGTGGTAAGTCATGGGACCACTTTATTCTATCCTGCTTTTCTCTGTAGCCATCCTACTGGAGATGGACACTTACCTCCAGTTCACTGGCGAGAGGCTGTTGGGGAGAAAACTTTATAATTCCCCTTGGCTTCTGAAAGGAGGCAAGGGGACCGTCGGAAGAATGTTGAACTTATTTTCTGTTTATTCCTTTTCCTTGGTCAAGAGCCAAGTAAGGAGGTAGCACTCAGATGCCCTGGAGTCCCCAGCAATAGTTCTGACCCCAGGACTTGGGAGGGCCTTCAAAATCTCTCCCAGCTTCTACTATCTTCTCTTCACTTCCATGGTTCCAAATTTTGTCTATTTATCTCTCTGCAGGTCTCTTATAATTCTCTTCCTCTCCTCAATAGTATCTATGCTTTGTTGGAATGTAGGCAAGAATTGTGTATCTAGTTAATTTTGTAAGGATATTCTTAGATGTTTTAAGGGGGCTTTGAACGTTGTAGGTGGGTTGAGAGTTGTTTTGTTGATGTTTTTGTTTTTATGTCCATAAAAACACAAGAGCTTGATACCGTAATTTCAGGTTCTTGGTCTCGGTTATTTGAAGAATAAATCTGGGGACCACAGATCAGTGGTAAGACGGAATTTATTTACAGAAAAGAATACAAAAGACACTAAAGGTCCTGGTAGAGAGAAAGAACTCAAGTGGGGAGAGAAAAGCTCTCTTCGTTTCTCTCCCGGTCTTTCGGTGTCTCCACTGTTTCCGCGTTTAGGCTCTCAGTCTCGGGGTATATATAGGCCCATGGGTTCCTTGGCCAGGAATGAATGAACACAGTTCCTTCCGCAGGGGCGAGGTGAATGAATGTATCAATGAATGAACACAGTCCATTCATGGAATTGAGGCCTAGGAAATTCACATGAAATTGACCTAGGCATCGGAAATGGGGGTTCCATTTTTTAGTCCTAAGTGTAAAGTGAAGGAGACACCAAGGTGCGGGTGTCTCCTGGGCAGTTGTCCGGCCTTTTTGGCTATTGGAGCCTCCCGTAGGGGGTCGGAGCTCCCTCCTTCCCTTGCCTATCATCCAGCCGGCTGGTTCCTCAGCCGGCTGCCGCAGCACCGACACCATGGAGGCGGCAAGTCTGCCAGCTCCGCTGAGCTGGCCGGGGCGCCAAATGTCCTGTATCAAGTTGACCCTGTTAAAGAAAAGTCAGCTCCAAATGAGGGGTGAAATGACCACACACACACACACACACACACACACACACACACACACACACGCACGCAGTGTAACCAGAGGCCTGGGATGGCTCCCCAAGGTGGGAAGGGCCCTGAACCTTGGCTACCACGCAGTCTCTTAACAATAAAGTAGAGCAAGGAGAATGACCCTGGGTATTTGATTTCTTCTGGTGTGGGGGAAGGTGAAGATAATTCCAGGCGTCTCTAAGACTTCATTTAAGTGCAACTAATTGTGATACAAATGTTTCAAAGTGTCTCTCAACTCAACCCTGATTTGTAACCAAATTTAGTTGTTGTTGCCTTTGGGGAAAGAAAGGGAAGTTGGAAAAGCATAACATTTAACACCAAGACCTGCTCATGCCAGAGCACAGCCATTTTTTTTCCAGGATGGGGCTTATCCCCATTTCGATTGATACTCTGAGGCTAGTGGGAGGAGGGGGGGAAGGGGCAGAAAGGGAGGGCAGAATACATGTATCAGGTGGGACAGGGCTCCCTGTAACCTGATTTCTCGGAGCTGTGCTGCCAGCTCGTTATAAGCACAGGAGAACCAGTACACTGGTAAGAGTGGCTAATTCCAGACAAGCGCAGGGGCTGAGGAAGCCACTCTCCTCAGGTACTCTTCCCCAGGCATTGGAGGGATGCTTCCTTTTGTTTGGTCGGAAGGCTTCTTGGGTTAGTCAGGAGACACTTTGACCCACTCAGGAATACGGGCTGGGATTGAGTAAACTAGATGTTTGTTCTTTCTCACAGATGGGTAACATATTCTCTCTCATTGAGAGAACACCCCCCACCCCCGCTGGGCTGTATTCTGGAGCACTGGGACATGATTGATCCCCAGATGCTGAAATAAAAAATGTATGGTTTTCTTCTGCACCCAAGCCTGGCCTCAATATCAACTCTCCCCTGGTGAACAATGGCCCCTAGAGGGTACTCTTAATTATGACACCATTCTTCAACTAGATACCTTTTATAAACAAAAAGAAAAGTGGTCTGAGGTGCCTATGTGCAAGTGTTCTTTTCCCTCAGGGACAACCCCCAACTGTGTAAGACCTGTCAGATAGATTCTGCTCTCTTAGCTGTAGTCACTTCCCCAAATGGTCAGGGATTCTCAAGGGAAACACCACCTAGTTCAAACCCTCCATCTACTTCTCCCACACCTTCCTCCATGTGTTCGGAAAACCCCAGGAGAGAGACTGTCCCAAGAGTTTTTCTGGTCCTACTGTGACCCCCAGAAGGCAACCACATCTTCTCTGTGTCCCTTGGTCGAGACTGCAGGGAGTGAAAGGGGAAGTGCGCGCGTATACACTCCATTTTCTCTAGCAGATTTAAAGCAAATTAGAAGTGATTTAAGAAAATTTTCTGATGACCCCGATAAGTACATAGATATTCTCCGGGGGTTAGGACAAAGCTTTGACCTCTCTTGGAGAGATATAATGCTACTACTAGATCGAATGTTAACGTTTAATGAAAAAAATGAAGTTCTGGATGAAGCTAGGAAGTGGGGTGATTTGTGGTTCATGTCCCATACTGATGGCAGCATGTCTCCTGGAGAAAGGGACAAATACCCCACAGGAAGA
>CAUYON010098445.1:0-21767 GCA_963573935.1 Arctocebus calabarensis | reverse complement strand
CTAGGTCAATTTCTTGTGAATTTCCTAGGCCTCAATTCCATGAATGGACTGTATCCATTCATTGATACATTCATTCACCTTGCCCCTGGCGGAAGGGACTGTATTCATTCGTTTCCTGGCCAGGGAACCCATGCACCTATGTATACCCGGAGACTAAAGGCCTAAAGGAGGAGATGGGGAAAGACTGGGAGAGAAATGGAGAGAGCTTCTCTCTCCCCACTGGAGTTCTCTCCCTCTACCAGGAGCTTTAATGTTTTCTGTATTCTTTTCTATGAATAGATTCTGTCTTACCACTGGGGGGTGAGGGGAAATAATGTAATGAAGAATAATAAAATACATGTTAATTGAAAAAAAATAAATTAATTAAAAAAAAAATGCCTTGCTATGGGCAGCACCTGTGGCTCAGTCGGAAGGGTGCTGGCCCCATATACCGAGGGTGCTGGGTTCAAATCTGACCCTGGCCAAACTGTAACAACAAAAAAACTAGCTAGGCGTTGTGGCCAGTGCTTGTAGTCCCAGCTACTTGGGAGGCTGAGGCAAGAGAATTGCCTAAGCCCAGGAGTTGGAGGTTGCTGTGAGCTGTGATGCCATGGCACTCTACCAAGGACTGTAAAGTGAAACTCTGTCTCTACAAAAAAAAAAAAAAATGCCTTGGTAATCATTTGACACTAAAAGGGGAAGTAAAAGTAAACCAATCTAAATTATTTAACTTGCTGATATGAAAACACTAACATTTATATAAATGCATAAAAGCTTCTGTCTACATGTCTCACAAAATACATATAACCTGTGAGGAATAAAGGTATAAGTATTACCCATTTAAGATAAGAAGAGAAAGAAGTTTAATTTATTATTTAACAAAACAGAATCAAGACGACTGTCTATTAGTATTAGACTATTTGGTGTTAGATTCAGCTCAGCAGCAATGCTAGTTATCAACCCTCTAAATATTTGTTATTTACCTATTATGAGTATAACTCAGAACTGGATGTTAGAGAAGCTATAAAGATGAATAAAGTCTGCGGCGCCTGTGGCTCAGTGGGTAGGGCACCAGCCCCATATATCAAGGGTGGCGAGTTTGAACCTGGCCCCAGCCAGCTAAAACAGCAGCGACAACTGCAATAAACAGCCGGGTGCTGTGGGGGGCTACTGTAGTCCCAGCTACTCGGGAGGCTGAGGCAAGGGAATCACTTAAGCCCAAGAATTGGCTGCTGAGGTTGCTGTGAGCTGTGATGCCACCACTCTCTACTGAGGGTGACAAAGTGAGACTCTGTCTCAAAAAACAACAGGAATAAAGTCTCTACACTAAAGGAAGTTACACTATACTAAGTGATCTAGGGTGATGCACCCCCAGCTGTAATACATGATGGAAGATGCCAGGCTCTATAAAAGACACAGAGCTCTATTAGTAAGTATGAAGAAGTGGCAGGCAAGACTCTTGGCTGAGAGATAGGGAAAGCTTCCCACGGGTAGGTACAGACAATATGGAGGGCCAATAACAACACAGGCATGTAAGTAGTAGGAAGGCACGTGAGGTTTGCAGAGTAACTGGCTGAGTTAGATTTTGGCAAGAATGTATAAGGGGGGAGCAGAGGGAAGGGCAAAAAGAGTGATTTGGTTATACTCAGTATTGCGCACTTCCTTCTTGTGGGAACAGGGAGGTTTGGAAATGACACTTTAGAAGCTTAAGAAACCTTAGCCATCAACTCTTTCATTATGATGTCAAGGAAACTGCACTTCAAAAAGGTTAAGTGGCTTGAAGAGAAACACAAATTCCTGCCTCCCAAGAATGACAGAATAAGATATATAATACAGGAAAATTATTTCAGCAGCCAGGTGCAGCATGGACTAGAGAGAAAAGAAATGACTTACAATATATGTATAATGGAGAGGGTCGGGGGAGATGGGACAAAGGGTGAGATCACATGTGTGGTACATATTTGAAGGGTCAGGAGAAAACTTCTAAATACGGATCAAAAATGTTTTCACATAGTAAACGAGAAAATCTCATGAATGGTATGTCAATCAGGTTGATAGAAATATCTCAGATTGCATGTGAAGCCCGCACACTGTACCCCATGATTGAACTAATGTACACAGCTATGATTCAATAAAAAAAATAAATAAATAAGAAAAAAAAATAAAGTATTTCTGTCACTGGCAATGCCTGAACTTGTACCATTAGTGATCCATTCATTTCATTCAGCTTAGCATTTTCTCCTCCTGTTAGTCTTTATTTTGAGAAAGAAGCATGTAAAAGATCTTCACTGTGAATGAATTACTCAGATCATTTTTTTTCCCTAGTTCAGAAAGGCAGGCATTTTTGACACTAAGAGTTTGAAATTAGGAAGGAAAGGGTGCAACACAGAGAGACTAGAAGAGTATCGGAAACAGATTTCACCTCCTTCACAATTTTTCTGCATCTTGGCTCTGAGCGTTGTTATGACTAAACCTCTCTGGGCTTGGCAAGGCTCAAACAAGAATAGTCCCTATTTGGTACCAGATCAGAACAAGGAGTCCCTGGCTAAGTATCAAGTTCAGGTATTTTTGATAGATTCTGAATGGAGTTCTTCATTAGGTCTTTTGACAAACAGGAATTTGTTTCTCAGAGCCATAACGCCCCTGTGAGTAAAACATTTATGTTGTCACAAAGCCATTAATAAGCATATCCTTCCAATCAATCACAGCAACTGTGAGTGGCAAGAATCTGGGTCACAATCCACTGCCCAATTCTGAGTCTGTTCTTTTCATCATCCTCTCAGTCTTTTGGTCCTACTGTCTTCTAAGTTCCATGTGGTCCCAAGTGTCACAGAGACTCTCTCATCTCTGTGTGTTTATCATGCCTATCTCCCTCCAATCACCAACTCTTTTTGTTTGTTTGTTTGTTTTGGTAGAGACAGAGTCTCACTTTATCACCCTCGGTAGAGTGCCCTGGCAGTCACAGCTCACAGCAACCTCCAACTCCTGTGTTTATGTGATTCTCTTGTCTCAGCCTCCCGAGTAGCTGGAACTACAAGCACTCACCACAATGCCTGGCTAGTTTTCTGTTTTTGCAGTTCGGCCGAGGCCAGGTTTGAACCTGCCACCTTTAGTATATGGGGCCAGCGCCCTACTCACTGAGCCACAGGCACCGCCCCCATCACCAACTCTTGATCTCTCATATGCTGGAGAACACAATCTCTTCCTCTTCTGTCCCTCAATGTTGAGGCACTATTGGTATCACAATAAAGGATTCTGCCTTCAATGGTGACTCACTAATGAAGTTGTTGCTTCTCTCTTTTTTAATGATAACATTTATCTTTTATTAAGCCTTGGTCTGTCTTAAGCACTTACATTCATTTTGTTCTTACACCTCTATACCCATTTTACAGGTGAATCATCGATATAAGGTTATTTACAATGTTTTCCAGTTAGGGCTCCAGAGCTGAGCTTTTGTCCACTGCACGAGCCTGTCTCTCCTGTTTGATATTTATACATTGGGACTGCCCTGGCTGGGGTGTAGGAGACAGGTTTCCTCCCTTGGTGGCAAACAATGATTCATTCTCATGACTTAGAGGAAGCAGATCTAGTTTGTGGGGGAACCATTTACAAGCTTATCACCCTGGGAAATTCAAATAGACTCTCTTCCTATTGTCCTCTTTGTACTTTCATTTCAAGTTATTCTGATGGTAGCTAGTAACAAAATCAAAGGAATAATTGTGTGTGCTGATTGGGGCTTAAGACCTGAAAGTCTTGAACTCTTTTTTGATTACTACCTTGTGGATTACACCTGAGTGTACTAACATCAACTTAACAAAATATTTTTTCAAAATCTTATTTTACTTAACAATTTCAACCTTATTCACTAAACCATTTGCCTCCAACATGGAGATCAATAGATGAACCTGAAGTTTCTTTCCAAGATGTAACTTTAAAAAGGGACTTTGGCCTGAAAATTTAAAGGTCTGGGTCTCAATTCTGGAGTTGCCACTTATTAGCATATGATATTAGGCAAATCCAGTTAACCTTGCTAAACCATAGTTCCTTATCAGTAAGATAAGACTAATGTCATCCCTGCCTAATGCATGTTAGGGAATTTGGTATTAGAAAGTGCTTTGTAAATTTCAAAGTGCTCTCCAAGCATGAGTTATCAGGCAAGATGAAGCAAAATGCGCATAAGGTCAACAGTGGAAAGGAGATATTCATCAGGGTCCCAAACAAGAGGTTCACCAAGGATTGAACCATGGGGAGGGGGAGTTCTGTCTCTCACAATTCAATCCTTAGCTTGAGGGTACCAGTCCAAACTGGGTGTCAGCTGGATCCATCATGATCTTCAACCCTCTGATCGCCAGGAAACCAGTCTTGGTTCTCATTGAATTAAGTATTCACTTCTAGAGGGGAAATAGCATGGACATCACGTGGTCCCCTTGACACCAGAGAGGTCAAGGACTTGTATAATGCTAACTGGAAAAGCAAGCTAGAAAGTAGGGGATCACTTATACGCCACTTCCTTCGTTACAAGCACTGAGATGTTGCAACGGAATGAGAGATAGGAGGAAAGGTAAAATGTGGATTGTGTATGAAGTTATAGGCACCCCAACTTGTGAAAGTCAATCCCAGTTCCAACAGAAATTATCTTCTGAGCAACGTAGACCATGCGCAGGACAGAATGAGCATTCACTGAATACAATGCAATGATGATGGTCATCATTCTTGGTCTCCTTCTTTTCTCCTTGGCTATAGGGTTTCAGAGGTGTGTGCAGATGCAGGCGACCAGTGTCCAGAAAGAAGACTAAAGGAGTGGGTGGGCGCACCTTCTCCCCAGCCTGGAGCCCCCCACCCCACGCCCTATCCTGCAGCCCCACACAGTCAGGCTTGGGAGATTGGAAGGGTTTCACTTCCGCCTGGCTGCAGGAACCACAAGTTACAGACTAGGTCTGAAATGGAATAATCACAGTCAAAATACACCCAGATGCTCTCACACGCCCAGACGCGCGCGCATCCCCGGGCCATGGGGCGCACGTGAGCCCACACCCCGCGCAGCCAGCCCTGCCTCTCCACGGAGCATCCTTAGCAGCTGCCACAGAAGCAGCCTCCTCCTCTTCTCCTCCTCCTGCCGCCGCCGCGCCACCGCCGCCGTGGTGATCTCCCGTCCCCTCTCATCCTCCCTCCTCCAGTTCCTGCTCCTCCTCCCATCCCCGGCTCCTCCTGCCCAGCGGCGAAGGGCAGAACCCTCGGCAGCCGCTCGCCTTCGCCCGGGCCACGAAGACGCTGGAACAGGTCTGTGCGGGGGGACGCTTTGTTGCGGGCGGCGGAAGCTCTGGTGGCCCCCAAGCCGCCGGGAGGGCACGGGGCGAACGAGAAGGCAGATTGTTTCTCAGTTTCCAGTCCTGCTGAATAGATGGGGGGGCGGGCGATAGGGGGGGGAAAGCGGCTGGACCCCTCTGCCCGTTCGCGGTCGCCCCGGGTTCATGGCGAGGGAGCGCTGAAGCTGCCCCGACTTCTGCCCCCGCCCACCCCTGGAGCTCCCTTTCTCTGCGTCCCCACTCCCTGCAGCCACTTCCCAGGGCTGAGCTTTCTCTTGTTCTGGGAGCTCGCGATGGGGGCGGGGAGAGATGGATGGAGTTGATCGAGCGGGGCACCTGGGTGCATGGGGCTTTGTTACACACACACACACAAAACCCCAGTCCTCCCCGGCTTCAAGCTCCAGGCTAAGCCGCAGTCTGCCGGCGCTGTGGGGTGTGGGCCGGCACACTAGGGAAGTGAGAGAATGTGAGGGGGCACTCCCTGTGTTACTGGGCACCCAGGAATGCGGTGCTGTGTGTCGGGGAGATAGCTTAGGGTTTGTGTAAGATTCGGTGACTGCAAGTTGGAGTGGGATGTGTGTGTGTGTGTGTGTGTGTGCGCTCTATGGGGTTGGGCTATTCTTCGCATTACTCGTCTTTGGGTCTCATCCCATGCCAAGCCAGACTGCAGCAACACGCAGGTGGATCAGGTCCAACCTGTTCTGCCCACATAGGAAGGGTAATGATGGTTTCAAAGTGATGGAAATCCCCCCAGCTGGGGCTGTTTCTTAGGACTTTCTGGGTGTGAAATTTGGAGCCAGGTTGACCAAGCCCTACTAGACAGTGTTATTGTTCTCCCAAAGATGCCCAACTTTCTTAGCAGGTTTTCCTCTCTCAGCCAATGAGGATTCAAAGCTTCCACGGTGATCCCTGCAGTGCTTCCCCACAACCCCCTTTAATTAGTCGATCCTCATACCATGTCTTCCTTAATGCAATGAAGTTAGTGGTGTGCTAGGACGTAGCTGTGTGTTTGGAGAAAAAGAGTAACCCAAATGCATGTATGTATTAGCCATGGATTTAATATGGAGGTGTTTTAATTTTCCTTGAACCATACGGTGTGAACTGGTATGGTCATTTTGTTTTTCTATAAAAAAAATCAATAAAAATGAGCAAAACTACTGAACCTTCTCTTTGATGTTGCTGTCTGTGGTTTTAATAAAGCATTGTTTTCTCAGGGTCCAAAAAATGCACAGTTAAGAAGAATTATTAGTGAAACAGCTGACATTTATTGCATACCTGCTATGTGTCAGTAGTAATGTTAGGCACTGGAAGTGGAGAAATGAATAAAATATCATCTCAGCGCTCAGGGATTGCACAGTCTGGTAGGCAAGACAGAGCAAGTAAACAGACAATTAGAGTAGAGTATGACAAGGGACAGGCAGGTACTGTGAAAGCATGGGGGAGGGGTGCTTTCTTGGGGTAGAGGCTGTGACCAAGAGAGGCTTCATGGGCAAAGTGACATTTGAGTCCAGTCTTGAATTAATTCACTAGATTCCTAAGTGGAGAACAGTCTTCTAAGTTGAAGGGACAGCTGGTATGAAAGCAGAGACATCCATAGTTAAGACTGCAGGGAGTCTATGAGAGTGTGATGGTTAAATTCTCAACAAACTCAGAAAGTCTCTCTAGACTGGAATGGTGATTATTGGTAAATCCAAAAAAGCTGTTATTGCAGACTGATATGGATCAGAACATAGCCCTAGCTTAAGAAATTTCTGGCTCATGTAGTAATATTAGTGTGTTTTGCTTTAAGCATCTCTGAGATATGTAATTGTGAGTCTGTAAGGCAAATGAACTAAATGGACAGTATTCATACTGAAGAATTTGTTGCTTTACAAAAGGATTTACAATCAGATCTTAATTAACAGTGCCTCTCTGACCTTTACAGGACATTTTTAAAAGCAAACAGCATTTATACAGGTTCGGCACCTGTGGTTCAAGCGGCTAAGGCGCAAACCGCGTACACCTGAGCTGGAGGGTTCGAATCCAGCCCGGGTCCGCCAAACAACAATGATGGCTGCAACGAAAAATTAGCCGGGGGTTGTGGCGGGCGCCTGTAGTCCCACTACTTGGGAGGCGTAGGCGGGAGAATCGCTTGAGCCCAGGAGTTGGAGGTTGCTGTGAGCTGTGATGCCACAGCACTCTACCCAGGGTGACAGCTTGAGGCTCTGTCTAAAAAAATCATTTATACAGAATTTTTCACCTAGCCAATATATGGGTAAAGACAGGTATACCTGAATTACATTTACTTTTTGCCCAAAAAAGTTACCAATTCCAATGCAGGCATTTTCTCTCATGGTGTGCGTGTTTAATAAATATGAAATATGAAAATAACAGTAATAAATATTAAATCCATTGGCTGTGATCTTTTTATCATTCAAATTGTGTATAAAATACAAATTAATGAGGACAGGCTCTTCAGGGACTCTTACATTTTAGGTACTTTTAGTAGTGCCACTGGTAATTAACAATAGCACAAGATTTCTGTGCTGCATGTTAGTATTTAAATGGATATATAATGACTACTCTAATCCTCGTGCAATTAAGCCAGAACAGGGGCACATTCTGAGTCTCCTATTTCATTGTGTTCATGCTGATTGCATACATAGGTTGATGAATGGCACTGGGAGTGAGACAAGGAGATTGATGATTTCTACTAGAAGTGCCTGGTGGGCACAAAAATTATACTAGTTAAGAGTATGAGCTCTGAGAACATGGATCAGCATCCTGAGCACCCCCTACCTTAAATGAGGACCCCAGATAGCCCTGGGTTTATTTGAAAGAAATGTCAGCAGAAGTGGCTGGGCTTCAATTGGCTTCCCTCTGAGTCTGGCCAATGCCCTGTTGCAGAGATGATGGCCTAGGGTCCTGTGGGCTCATCAAAGTCCTTTGTTCACAGGATGCCAATACCAGATGGTATCAGGCAATATCTAAGATATATTCCCCCCAGCTCAGGCTAAAATGGAATTGATCTGTCTGCTGTGCTGATAATCACATCAGTCTAGTGGCTTAAGCAGTGAATCCTGATGTGGGTTCCAAAAAAGGACTAGTTCTACTCAATCTCTAGCTCGCTCTCTCTCTCTCTCTCTCTCTCTCACACACACACACACACAAACAGGTTTTGTGGCTAAGTTTGAGAAACTCTTTCATAAACAGAAATGGCTTGTTTATTATAGGGCTTCTAAAGTTATTTACTAGGCTACTGTATATTTGTATATTGTGACTCTCCAGGAGGATAAGATATGCAGCATTTCTCAGATGTATTTGCCCACAGAACCTGATGTTTCAATAAGCATTTGGCTAGACTTGTGCTGAGAGAAACAAAAATCTTTTGGGCAATGCTGGACAAGAGCATTCTCTGCTGAATTTGGAGTTCAGAGGTTGTCAGCATCTTGCTGGGTAATCTGGGATGATGGGCTTTACCCCTTCAGGCTTTCCTTCCTTCCCCCATCTGTAAAGTGAGGCAGATAATAATCATGCTCTTACTTCACACTCCCATGATAGTGTGATGACAACTAAGACAATATCTCAAGTACTTTGAGGTCCTTAGAAGAAAGGTTCTATATAAACTCTAGGTTGTTATGACAGGGAAGTGAAGAATTAAGGTAATTATTGTGATAATTCAGGCCCCAATCCTGTTTTTCTGCTGACTTATTGCACAGACTCCCTCCGTTTTCTCCTCTGCTTTGACTGCAAAGACCTATCCTCATTCGACCTTGAGTGACTCAGTTCTCTGGGCTTAGTTCCTTTCACATCCTGACAATTTCAGTGTGGCCTTTAATTTCCTGGCCCAGAGGTATCATCAGTATAACCTTTAGAAAAAGCCCATCAATCTGAACACAGCCTGCTGACCAGAGAACCCCGGAGGTGGGAATTAAGTTTAGTTGGAAAGTTGTTTTTATCCTTCAGACTCATTATCTTTCAGAAGCAGTTCTAAAGGGCCATCTTGGAAGCTAGCTGTGGCGGGGTTCATCTCCAGTGCTCCCAATGCCCAATTTGGGCTGGAGTGCTATTTTGTTTGCAAGACAGGCTTTGTGAGCACCACTTTTAGGGGTTCATTTCATCAATGGGAAGCTCACGTTTGTAAAGGGGCAGGAGGGGAAAGGTGAATTTATCCCTAAGGGTACAGTGCACATTGTTTGGGTCCCGAATTCATAACTTTAATTCAAACTGTACCAAAACAATTCATGTAACCAAAGTATTTGTACCCCTGTAATATTCTGAAACCAAAAAATAAATGAATAAATACAACAAAGAAAAAAATTAAAGGCAATGGAAATAGCACTCACGTGATTATTGACCCTTCTTGGTTCCCTTGACTCCTATTAATTCCCTTGACCTCTTTTCTTTACAAACATCCTTGAAAAGAGAATGGCACTCTTGTGAATTAATGGCTAATAATCATTACAAATTGGCTTTGGGGTAGAGACTGATATGCAGGGATTGGAGTTACTGGTTCTAGAGTGCTCTATATACAAGGTAGCTCATAAAGAAGAGCTAGTGAATGCAGCAAGCTCTGGTTACAGTAGGAAGGATTTCTGTTAGCTGCAAGAGAGAACTGTGTGATTTTAAGACTGTGTGGTGCTGGAAAGCAAGGCTGAAGAAGTCATTCTCTCTTTTGGAGAGCTCAAGAAATGCCTCCCCTATAGGGGGGATTCATACAATGGTGGGTCTGCCAGTTCTTTAGAAGTTCCTCTGGGGTAAATTTTCTGCTTGGATGAGGACAAACAAGAACCATAGAAGTGAAGTGAGTAGCCCAAGGTCACACAGCTACCACATAACAGAACAGAAATCACTGTCACAGCGAAAACTCAGATCTGCCGCCTACTAGTGCTCCTCTGTTACACGTAGCTGTCTTATTGTGTTGTTTGGGGGACTGTGGGTTGGCTTGTGGAGTGGGACATGGAGGTCATGTCTAGTCTTGAACTGTGTGGGCTCTCACATGGCAGCTTTCACCAAGGGACAGGTTCCTAGTGGGCCATGCCTCTGTGTCTTCCTTTCCCTTCCTCTTGAGTGTACAGTTGTCTGACTCACCAAGCCTAGGAGCCATTTGAAAAACTGAGGACTGGGTGGCACCTGTGGCTCAGTGAGTAGGGTGCCGGCCCCATATGCCGAAGGTGGCGGGTTCAAACCCAGCCTCGGCCAAACTGCAAAACAGAAAACTAGCCGGGCGTTGTGGTGGGCACCTGTAGTCCCAGCTACTCGGGAGGCTGAGGCAAGAGAATCGCCTAAGCCCAGGAGTTGGAGGTTGCTGTGAGCTGCGTGACACCACAGCACTCTACCGAGGGCGATAAAGTGAGACTCTGTCTCTACCAAAAAAAAAAAAAAAAGAAAGAAAGAAAGAAAAACTGAGGACTGCGTGGGTGTTCTGCCCTAGATTCAGAGTGGATGATTCAGTTATCCTAGTCCCTGTACCTTGGTGTGGGCCTTAAAGGCCTTGACCTTTTTGTTGGGCAAAGAGCCCCTTTGAATGTCTCATGAAAGCTACGGGTGCACTCCCGAGAGCTTTCATCCACTAATGTGTGGATGTAATTTCAGGGCTGTGCAGGTCCAGAGCTCCTGCTCTGCTTGCTGTTGGTGTGGGGACACAGCCTAGGGTCACTGGGAGATGCTCCCTAAACAGGAAGGGTTCCCAGAAGTGAAATTGTCAACCTTAATTTGGAGGGGATTAGAAATACTGGAATGAGCCTTGTGCCACGTAGAGTGGGGTAGGGGGAGTTAGAGTGTGATTTCTTTAGGATAAAAGATTGGGACTGAATCCTGAACTTGAGGTGAAGACTGAAAATGAAGTTAAATAAGCTAGTTATGCCCCCTTTCCTCAATCTTATGAAAGAAAGTGGGTGGGGGAGGGGAGGAGGAAGACTGGCAGGCTATTTGGGAGGATAGGAAAGGGGGTTGATCCAGAAAGGGTGGCAATCATGCCATATTTGAGTGAAATGGAAACTCCTCCGACAGAACGGGACAACTCTTCCCATTCTCTCGCCAGCTCTCCCTTTCTCTCCCATGCTCTCTCCCACGGGTCTTACATTTCTTACCTTAGTTTAACCTCTAAATAGCAAAATCTCGTGGGCTTTGGGTATTAGAAGCAGACGCGGATTCTGAAACACGGTATCTTTGAAAAAAACACCTTTAGAGGCTGGAAGTGAGAGCTGGATATTGTAAAGGAGTGGCACAGCACACCTCACCTCTTGTTTAAAATACTGTATTTCTTAGCAAAAGAACGCATATGTTTATTTGTGCTTGTAAAAATTGACATGCAAACTAAAATGCTCCTGGCCTCTCCAATGCTGATTTCTGACCGTGTTCCCGGTTTGGGTATGTATCATATTGTGCACTTTTATGGATATTCATATATGTGTTTGGGGGCAAAAACTAATCAAAGATGCAACTATACATCGTTCTACAGCATTCTTTGTATCTGGAGGTCTTTTCCTGCCAATGTACATCTAGCTATTTCATTCTTTTTAATAAGTGCATAGTATTCCATTATAGGATTGTGATGCAATTTCTTTAATCCAGGCTTCTGTGAATAAAGTTTTCCACGATTTCTTGTTTTTGATATTATTAAGTATTGGTGCAGCATACTGCCGTGTACTCGCATCTCTGCTTACTCTTGCAAGCACTTTTGTCATATAAATCTGGTCATTAAGTTATTGGTTCAAAGGGTTTGATTTGCACATCTGTGATGTTAATAGAGCCTGCCAAGTTGCCCTCCAGGAAGGCTATTTACATTCCCACCAACAATGGCCGTTTCTCCATGCTCTTCCTCACCAATTTCAGATATTATTGATTTTTTTAATCTTTGACAATGTGAAGACCGCAAAAGATCTCTCTTTTTTTTTTTCCTTTGCATTTCTTTGAGTACTAATGAGGTTGAACATCTTTTCATATGTTTATTGACCATCTGTATTTTTCTTCTTTGGTCTTGTCATTTCATAGCCTTTGCTTGCCTTTCTGTTGAGTTGTTCTTTTTGTTGTTTTGATAACTGGCATCTCTTTACATACTTTGGATAGTAAGTATTTAACTGTTAGCTATGTTGCAGATTTACCAAGTAGGTTATAGCCTTTTAACTTTAGTTTGGGTGTCTTTCACCATACAGAAATGTGTACGAGTTTAAAAAGCATTATTGTCAATCTATTCCTTTATGATCAAAGTGTCACAATTGAACATCCTTGCTATATATATATATATATGCATTATCCCATTATTTTTTAAAGATATTCCTAGGATTAGATTTATTCAGTTAATTGTTTTTCTAGATATTGCTAAATTGCTCTCTAAAATGCTTAGACCAATTTACACTCTCACCACAGGGTATAAAAGCACATTTCCCCCCTCTTCTTAATGTCTTCTGATGATTCAGGTTTTGGTTCTTAAATCAAGAGCTAGGATGGAATTCAGATTTAACACCAGGAAAGGCTGGGAACAGAAATCCCTAACTGCACATGGAACACATGTAATACATGGTTCACCTTCAATTATTTAAGCAAACATGCTTTTTAATTCATATCCAACTCAAACCGTGTCTAAAGCATTTTCCAACATCACATCCCTCTAAATTCACTGTGAAATGAATGGCCATTTAGGGTCATCTCTGCTGACAGAAGCCAAAGCAGCAGGCAATAACAGACTAACTTTAGAGCTTTACTTTGCCTTAACACACTTGGAAAAGAGCTGCTGCTGCATCTTCAGTGACCTCTGAGGTCAGCTAGATTGCTTTCAGAATTTTCCAGCGGCTGAGTGATGAGAAGGGAGCAGCTTCTATCAAACTTGGCTTCCTGCAAAGAAGACAAGTTTGAGGTCCTCCCATGAGGAATTATTCTAACAGAAATAAACAGTGATGTCACCCTCTGCAAAGGGAATAGTGGCAAACAGGTACAGGTGTAGTTTTTCCCTTTACTCCACCTGGCTCGCCTCATCTTCTTATATCTCTTTTCTGCCAACATCCAGGTATGGTCGAGGAAATTGTGGTGTGAGGCCAAGGACAAGTCTACGTAATAAGAAAAGGTAGAAATCTTGAGTGCTCTTTTGGGTGACTAAAAAATGTCTTCTTTCCTTTTTCTGAAAAACATAATAGCAAGTTTAAAATCCTTTGGGGGGTGGCAGAGCAATGGGGAAGCATGAAAGACAGTGACAGTATTGCCTGCCTATTCTACAGATGGAGAACATATATGGCAGGGAAGAATGCTCTAAGGATTGGACATTGCTGGAAAGACTCCTGACATAACCCCTAACACTTGCTAACTACAAATTTTGCAAGTTCTCTAGGCGTAGATATGGATGCCTTTAAAATGAAGCTTTCTTATTGGTTAGATTTAAGAATGCCCTTTGTACCTATCCATCATTTACTTTACCTAGTGTGATACTAGCATAGCCCACCCCTGGGATGCTTTTGAGCTGTCAGAAGATGGGTGGGTTATTGTCCCCAAAGGAATAATTTGGATTACTTGAACTATGGACAATTATGAATTGTGGTTTCCCACTTACCTCAAAATCTTGGTATTTGGCAAATGGCTTGAGAGCCTATCTCATATTTGTTTTTGTGTTTGATTTTTTTTTTCCTTTTAAGTGTTTATACTCGAGGGAGGGTAGTTCACAGAGGAACTGATGGCCAGATGACAAAATTACTAATCTTTGCTGCCTTGAAAAAAATTGTTTTAGTTGTTAGGCTAATGAATGTCTTTTTTTTAAAGCTAGGGTATCTCTTCTTCAATGTTGAATATTTTAAAACTGAAACATCAAAGGCACAAATAGGGTCACTACACATAAATCAAATGATGCCTTTCTCCTTTACTATGGTCATAAGAGGAAAGGCCATATTTTCTTTTTAAAATTATTCTGGGTGCTCTCAGTAGACCTGGGGATTCTCATGGGTATTTTTTCCTTTTGAATTATTCTGGAAAGGTAACTTTGCTTTGGAACTCTGACTAGAACCAGGAGGGTACATATGCCATCAGAGAGAGACAAAGAGAGTTGGCAAACGGAGCTTATAATGAATTGGGAGGCGGAAGTCCTGGGTTCTTGTTTTGGTTTTGCCACTAATTAGCTGTGCATGAGACCTTGAACATGTGCTTAAATGTCCCTAACCCTCAGATTCCTCACAGAATAAATGAAGGTATAATTAGGAATAGGTTATCCGTATTGTAGTTCCTTCAATTTAAATAAAGCATTCAAATCTCCAAAGTCAAATCTTGCTTTGGGATAGAAACATTTGAGGGGACTTTTAAAAAATATATCAGAGGCCCCGCCTTAACCAACTGAATATGAAACTCCAATGGTAAACCCAGGAAATCTATTTGTTAACTAGTGCCTTAGTTGATTCAGGAGAAGACTGGAGAAGACTAGAAGCCCCTCCCAGGGTAACTTTCGAGAAGTAAAACCTCCTGGTTCTCTGGCTTGAGGGAATGAAACCATTTTCTAAAATGGAGAAGTCCGGGTTCACTTAGTAGCCGGGCTCTATGGCTCAGAAATCTATGAAATGAGGCTGCACTTGACCTACTTCCCTGGGGCTGCATTCTGCAGAGGTGAGTGGAGAGCAGAGTGTTCTCTTTAATAAAAGCAAGTTTGGATAAACAAACTGACCCTTCAATCATGAGCATATTTCAGGTCTTTTGGCACAATAACTTCAGTGGAAGCATTACTGAGAAAGGACAAAGTGATTTCCATAACTCTTAGACCATTTTGACCCAAGCTTGCCTTTGAATTCTTTAGCTCTTTTGATTCTTATTTCTCTTCTCTCTTTTTAACTTACAGTCTTGTAGTATGTTTAACACTCTAGCTTTTTTATGCCCTAACCTCTCCCTACCCTCACTATAAAATATGTTCTCCCCACTCTTTACATCACTGATTCTATTTGCTTCAGCCACAGGCACTCTCTCCACACCATCTTGTCCTCAAAATCCCAAAAGGAAAGGAGTTAGCACCAACGTACACTTATTTTTCTCCCCATTTCCTGGTGTCCCTTCAGCCCTTGACTTCATTCTGGGGAAGCTGGAGCTAGCGAAATGCTTCTCCAAGGCAAATTTTCAGGGACAATAAGTCTGCCTTTGTATATACAAGTTCCACGTATGAAGCATTTGCTGTGTGCCAGGGACTGCACCACTTCCTCTGCATGTGTTCTTTCACTTAATCCCCTCCACAACTCCATTCAAGTAGAATTATTAGCATTTTCCTTTTACACAGGAGGAAATCGAGGCTCACAGCAGCTAAGTGACTTGCGCAAATTCATACAGTTGGTGAGTAGCAACGTGAATCCATCTGTCTGGTCCTGGGGCTTGAATGGGGAAGAGTAGTCTGCTCTTAAGGGCCCCCCATGGTCATGCAGCTGTGTTACACCAGAGAGGAATGTATTAAGCAACAGATTGTCTTGGGTGTGACCAGTCTGAGCCTTGAAGTAAATTTAAACACCAGGAAAGAAAGAGAAGGGGGATTCATTTTAATGGCAGTGAAATGTCACCGGAGTTATTATGTATCATCATAGGGGTGGGGTCAGATTAGTTTGATTCTTGAGAATTGATAACTGAGTAACCCTGCAAATATTGGCATGGCGAGATAAATTCCTGAAACTCCCGGGACTATTGTTAGCTTCACAGATCACAAGAATGTGAAACACGCTTTTTGTTTTCCTCCATCCATCAGGAGGCTGGTGCCAAGGGTATAGACGACCTCTGGGAGGTAGAGAGTGACTTCCTGGATGCTCTCAGCTGAAAGGGACTGGGTGTGTAGAAACAGAGGGGAGGTCCCAAAATAGGGTAACAGTCTCTTTGGCTTGGATTCTTGGGTTTCAGCTCACTAGCGTTCTTTTTGTCAGAGTCTCATATCATACCTGCAACTTGCAGCAAGCAGTATTTGGCATTCACCAGTATGGAATTGAACTAGGGGTGATATGATTCAAACTCACAAATACGACATAACCATGCAGTACAATTTGCAGAATATACCTACAAGACTAAGTTCATCCTTCAATCCTTACCTAATTCCCCTTTTGAAGGCGCTCAACTTTTCACTTTGACTCTAGTGTAAGGGCATAAGGCAATTTAACATTATGGCAGGCGGTGCCCGTTGCTCAGTGAGTTGGACGCTGACCACATACACCAAGGCTGGTGCGTTAGAACCTGGCCCAGGCCTGCTAAAACAAAAATGACAATTGCAACAAAAAAAATAGCCAGGCGTTGTGGCGGGTGCCTGTAGTCCCAGCTACTTGGGAGGCTGAGGCAAGAGAAACGCTTAAGCCCAACAGTTTGAGGTTGCTGTGAGCTGTGACACCATAGCACTCTACCCAGGGTGATAGCTTGAGACTCTGTCTCAAAAAAAAAAAAATTATTGCACAAAAACAGACCATAAGTTTTCTTTTTCTTGCCTCATTCTTAGAGAGATCTTGTATTGGCTAGAGTTTCTCTGAAAATATCTTTTCAGTTAGAGCCATCAGAGGAAGACTAGCACCCATTTTCTGCAGTGTCTCTCCTCTTTATTGTTAATTTCCAGTCAGGAGAGTCGATAGTCATTAATAAACCAAGCTCCTATAAGGCCCCAGTTGTTTGTTTCATGTCTAATGCCAGGGAAGTCACTCTGCCTGTCTAGACTGTAATGAACCTGATTCTCCCTTAGATAGTGGTGCAATCACACCATTGAAAACAAGGTACTTTGAAAGAGAAGTGATACAAGATATATGAATGTGGGTGTCCAGGTTTTCCCTGGCAAAACAGATGTTTTAGTAAAAAAAAAAAAAAAAAAGAGGATAGGGTAAAGGTTAAGGAATCATTTGCTAAAGTTCAAATCCCTGCTCTATCTCCCAGTAGCCACGTAGTCTTGGAAAGTCTCTTAATCACCTAGCTGCCTTGATTCTGTAGAATGGTAAGAATAATGTCAGTACTCACCTCACAGAGTTGTGGTGAGGAATCAAGAGAAATCTTTATCCTCCCCGGACATAGTGCTCATTATGTACTGCCATTTATGGCAGTTATTTTTTCTTTTTATTATGAGCACATGAAGCCCCATGGAGAGGATTAAGTCCTGGCTCACATTCTGTGGACACTCACATCACCTCACTAAACTTTAGTTTCTTCACGTGTGTAATGGGGATACTACTGGTAACTACCTCTTAGGGTTCTTGGGGAATAAACAAGATAATTCCATGGGGCGGCGCCTGTGGCTCAAAGGAATGCGGCGCTGGCCCCATATGCTGGAGGTGGCGGGTTCAAACCCAGCCCTGGCCGCAAAAAAAACAAACAAATGACAACAACAACAACAAAACAAGATAATTCCTGCAAAGTTTCCAGGACAGGCTAGTACATTAGATGTGCTCAATAATTGATTGCTGTCATCAGTGCCATCCTCAGTGACCTCCTGTAGGTAGGTCCCTTGGCCCCTGACTTTTCAGGATCTGGGCCACTTTTGGGCCTAGCTCTCACGCAGCTGAGATTTCTGCCTGGGAAGTATATATTGCTTCAGCTAAGCTGAGGAGGTGGCCTTTTTGCAAAATTCCTGAGACTGAGAGGGCTTCTTAGAAATGCACTGCATTGAGTCACACAGGCTGCTTTCGGAGAGCAGCTGATTCCTTGGGCTCCAAAATGGTTCACACAGTGACAAAGATGGGAACCACAGAGATTCTGCTTAGCAATTCTCACAGGAGCCTGGCCCCATGCAGCACAAAGTTTTATCAGTGTCCCCTCCAGAGCTCCCCTGTCAGTCCTGCCAGCCTTCTGGCATTCTTCCACGACAACTGGCCAGAGAGCCCTTCATCTCCTCCCCAAGTAATATGTCGTGTAAGGCAACTAGATGCTGCCATAGCGACAATTCCTACCTGATCAATAGAGCTGGGAATTGAGCCCTGGTGACAGGACCTGCCTTGAGAGGGGACACTTTCCTGGGTATCACCTGCCTTGGCCTGGTGACTGAGCAACATGTCATATGCACCACTGGCTGTGTACCAGGCCCTGGGCCTTTCTCTGTATATTAATCCTTACCTTTGGGGCTCCAAAGCAACCACGATGGGTAAATTCTGCCTTTATTGCATTCCCAAATGTCTCCGCCTTACATTAGGCCCTAATTATTTCTTGCCTGAAATTGTTAATGTTACTGTTGCTGCTTCTTTAAAAAAAATAACAGTAATAATAGCTACCACTTACCAAGTGCTTACTATGTGCTAGGCACTGCTCTGAACACTTACATGAATTATTTCATTTAATAGTCACAACAACCCTGTGAGGTAGGCACTGTTATTCCCACTTTAGGGGAGAAATAATAATAGCAATTAATATTTATTGAGTGTTTGTCATGTGCTAGGCACGAATCTAACTCCCTTATACATATCTTCTCATTTAATCTTCATAATGACCTTATGAAGGAGGCATTATTATTACTACTGAAGGCCTTGAGTAGCAAGGCACCAGGCAGGAACCCAGACATCTATGGAATATTCAGATGCGTTGCATGGCCTCAGAGGACTTTGGATATACTTTGATAAGTCCATTCTCACCATCTTCTTCTATTTCCTCACCAGGTGCTTGGGTCCAGTAGACATTACTTATTCTGAATCTTGCTAGGCCTCTGGCCATGCCTGGAGGTAGGAGGGCCATGTCACCCTTAACTGCTAGTAGCTGAGGAGGAATGGTACATCCTGCCCACACTGGGCTACTTGGGGAAAGATCTGGGATCAGGGTAAGGTAGAGGCATGGTGGGAGTTACCAAATAAAGATCACACTTCTTAGCCTGGAGTTTTAGGCTTTCAACTATTACATATTGCTGTAAGTGTCTATAATGTACATTTCCAATCATATCTACCTAACACAGACCCCATACTCCAGCCACACTGGGCTACCCAATCTGCAGAAGATATCTTTCATGCAAATTTCAATGCCTTTGTTTATGATGTTTTCCTACTGGGTCTTCTCCAAAACTCATGCTCAGACCATCTGACTTCTTTATTCCATTATTTTATTCATTCATTCTTTCATCTCAAGGATATATGTTGATCATCTACTATACACTAGGTTCTGTGCTAGCATTTAGAATATGGTCATAAGCAAAACAGACATAAGCACTGTCCTTAGTAAGCTCACAGTCTAGCGGGGAGACATGTTAAACAAATAAACCCAGACAGATTGTAATATGTGCTGTGAAGGAAAAGAACAAGGTGGTATGAAAGACAGTAACCAGAGAGACTTCACCGAGATTGGGGGGAAGCATGAAGAAAGGCCTTTGCAGAGGAAATAACATCTACAATGAAGCCTCACAGATGAATAAATACTAGCAAAGAATGTTCTATGTAGAAGGAATTCTTCTACAGAGATCTCAAGGTGGGTGCTTGCCATAGGCAGGTAACTAAAAAAGTTGGGGGGGAGGGGCAAGGTGGCCCACTGGAAGCAGCTTCCGACAGAGACTCCTGTCCAAAAGGAAAGATAACCTCCAGAAACTGCCCAATTGAGCTGAAGATTGGGAGCCTAGCAGAGAGAGAGAAGCGATAACTGCAGGTAACCCCTGAGGCAAGCTGCGACTTCCAGAAACCAAGCTGAAGGCAGAAAAACTGAACTAAAGTTTTCCACCATTCTGAACTTCAAGGACTCCCTTCCCCCCTTACCTGACACACCAGAAGCCTGATCTCTGTTGAAACTGAGGGAGGACAACTTGAGCAGCGCCCACCCTCCCTATCTGCCCAACCAGGTGCCCACCAGGTACCCACTGAGCCCCTGCCAGCCCCCAGGCCAGGGACAACGCTGAGACTCCTGCGCAGATCCGATTGGTGCCACGCAGGGCCTCGGCAGCTGGCCTCAGCAGCCAGGAACTGCACCAGGACCCCCACCAGGCCTTGGTCCAGGCCAGCAGCGGCCAGGAACTCTGCCGGACTCCCGTGTGGCCTGATTTGCACCCTGCCAGGCCTTAGCCCACTGCCAGCAGCGGCCAGGAAGTCCGCAGGGACTCCCGCTTGGTGGCGATCTGTGCCCTGCCTGGCCTCGCCTGCCACCCACTAAGACCCCTGCCCGGCTCTGATGGTGCTCCAAGCCTGCCACCCACAGCGGCCAGGAACTCCACTCTGCTGGGACCCATGCTTGGTCCCGATTGGCACCGTGCTGGGCCTTGACCTGGCCAGCAGCGGCCAGGAAGTCTGCTGGGACTCCCTCCCAGAGCAATCTGTGCCCCGCCTGGCCTCGGCCTGCAGCCTGCCTGGACCCCAGCCCATCCGATCCGTGCCCAAGGCCCGCCGCCCACAGTGACCAGGAACTACACTCCACCAGGACCCCCACATGGCCTGGATTGGCATCCTGCTGGGCCTTGGCCCGCTGCCAGAAGTGGCCAAGAACTCCGTTGGGACTTCCCACATGGCCTGATTGGCCAGGAAGGCCACCGGACTCACTCCCAGCACTGATCTGTGCCCCACCCGTCCTCCGCCCTTGCGGCTCTGATCTGTGCCCCAGGCATGCTGCCCACAGCCGCTAGGAACTCCACTCTGCTGGGATCCCCGCTTGGCCCTGACTGGCACCCTGCTGGGCCTTGGCCTGCTACCAGCAGCGGCCAGGAACACCACCCAGACTCCCGCAGGCCCGATTGGCACTCTGCTGGGCCTTGGCCCCCGCCAGCAGTGGCCAAGAAGTCTGCTGAGACTCCAACGAGGTGCTGACCTGTGCCCCACCCAGCCTCAGCCTGCCACCCGCTGGGACCCCACCTGGCTCTGATCTGGGCCCCAGACCGGCAGCCCTCCCTCCCACAGCCCTCCTCCCAGTCAGAGACTGTCAGAGATGGGCTCCCTTTGCAAAGGCTTCCTGGTGCCCCATCCTATGCCCTGCTGCTTGATCTGGGTGTGCCACACTCCAGAGCTGTTCCTACAGCCAGAACTCCCTGGGTGGGGCAGTCCCAGAGGAGCTGCACAAGGTCACCCCCTACAAAGATCCAGCAACAACAGAATGATCCTGGCCGGGTCTGATCTGGGAGAGAAACCTCCTCAATTCTGAGGACGGACATTGGCAACAGTGACAAATAGTCATGAGGCAGAATCAACAGAAAAACTCTGGCAATATGAATAATAAGAGTAGATCAACTCCCCCAAGGAACTACAAGGTAGATACAGCACAAGATCCCTTGCATAAGCAAATGGTTGAGATGTTATAAATCGAATTCAGAATTTGGATAGCAAATAATATCAGTGGAATGGAGGAAAAGATGGAATTAGAATTTCAGGCAGTAATCCAAAAAATGACCCAAAAGATGTCTCAAGAACTGAATGAATTCAAAGACAAAATGACCAAAGATTTTGACACATTGAGACAAGAAGTTGCAGCCCTCAAAGATCTGAGAAACACAGTAGAATCCCTCAGTAACAGAATGAAGCAAGCAGAAGAAAGGATTTCTGACATGGAAGACAAAGCTTTCGAATGCTCCCAAACTTCCAAAGAGGAAGAGAAATGGAAGGCAAAAATGGATCATTCTCTCAGACAGCTCTGGGATAACTC
>CAUYON010098441.1:0-26750 GCA_963573935.1 Arctocebus calabarensis | reverse complement strand
CTTTCCCCTATCCCTGTATTCCTGTGCTATAATTGGGTTTTAGCCTTCATATGAAAGCTATAAATTAGCTTCATATTAGGGCTGAGTACATTGGATACTTTTTCTTCTGAATTCAAAGACATTCACAGTATATTATGTATTATACCAAGATATTATCACACCAAAAGCTGTATATAAAATCTGCTAAGAGAAACAGACTCTAAGGCTGAAAGTTAGAAATTAAATGAATGCGTACCTTAACTTCACCTTCCAGAAAAGCCAGTCCTACAGATACATGATTACTCTATCACCTTTTCTTTATAAGTAAAAATAAACTTAATTTTAAATTAGTCTGTATTTCTTCTTAACTTATTCTATTCAAAAATGTATGAATATTGAAACAATGAGATAATTTGTACATGTTGTATTTTAATTTTGATAGAAAAACTTCTAGAATTAAAAAATCATAATAGCTTACCTGGAAATCATATATTTTGTTAAAGTACTTAAAAAAAAAAACAGGTTTTCAGTGAGCACAGTGGGTGGCTTGTGCCTATGAACCCAGAGCTTTGGGAGGGTGAGTTGAGGCTGAAGGGGGAGGATTTCCTGAAGCCAGTAGTTCCAGACCAGCCTGGGCGACAAAGGAAGACCCCTTTTCTACAAAAAGTAAAAACATTAGTTGGGTGTGGTGGCTCTTGCCGTAGTCTCAGCTACTGGGGAGGCTGAGGTGAGAGGATCGCCTGAGCCAGGAGTCTGGGGTTGCTCTGAGCTACAATCACGCCACTGCACTCCAGCATGGGTGACAGGGTGAGAAACTGTCCTTAAAAAGCAAACAGAAAACTGAGTTTTACACAGCCTGTGAACTGCTTTTAATTTGAAAAACATGTTAGCTACGCAATGCGTTATATATTGGCATTTAGCTGAAGAGCATTTTAACAAAAGATTTTGAAGACCAAGGTATTAAATGTCATGATAAATCTTTTTAAAAAATGAAAAGAAATTAATAATGAGAAATCGCAAAATAAACGTGCATTCAAAGGCTTCTCAATGCTAACATAGCTTTCTTTCAGCCTTACCTGCACTCCCGCCTTCACAGATCTTGGACTGCCAGTGGCCCCAGGTGAGCCCACACTAATCACAGATGATGCTGTATTTGCACTGCAGGCCCCTCCAGGTGCAACTGGACATCCTCTCCCCTCAGAAACCCCGACTTCAGTCTCTCTTTCTTTGGCCAATTAGTAGTCATACCCTTATACCAGTCTAACGTGGGCCAGCAGCCCAGCGTGGGTCTTATGTCTCCTATTATTTTGTAAACCTTTTTTGGGTGAGAACTATAACTAATAGATTTTGCAATACCTGGGACGGAACCTGGACCATGCTAAGTGCTAACAAACTGCCTGTTACATTAATGAATAAAAACATGAAAGAAGTGAGACGGCCTATGCCATTCTAAGTATATAACGCCTTCCATAGATAGCCACAGTAGTCCCCCAACTAATTTCCCTTCCCTCTTCTCTACCTGTGCTGTCCAATACAGTAATCCAATCACACATGGCTATTTAAATGAAGTTTATTTAAAATTAAAAATTCAACTCTTCATTTGTACTAGCCATATTTTAGGCAATCAATAGCCCTAAGTGGCCAGTGCCTACTCTATTGGACAGCACAGATAGTGGAACATTTCCATCATAGAAAGCTATATGGGATAGCACAGCTCTACACAAAAATCAAAGTTATCCTATTAAAAGGAAAGTTAAATTATTTAATCCTCACCTTGTAACCCTTCAATGGCTTTCCAGCTCACTGAGAGAAAAAAGGTGAAATTCTAGCAATGACCTTGCATAAACTATCTTTCCCCCACTCTCCACCATATCATCTATGAGATACTCTCATTCTCAATGCTTTCCAGCTGGCTCCGTAGTCCCTAAAATGCAACAATCACTCTCTCACCTCAGGACTTTTGCCCATGTTGCTCTCTCTTCCTGGAACTCTTCTAGACAACTGCACAGTCCAGCCCTTTTCTTCCACTGAATGCCCTCACGAAAGCCTTCCCTGGCCTTGTCCTGCAAAATTGTCCCCTCTGTGTCTCCACACGGCCTCTGTTTTCTTTTTCTGCTTAGTTTTTCTCCATTGTTCTTGCCACCATTTAATATATTCTATGTATTAATACATAGTATTGTTTTACTTTCTACACTAGAATTATAAACTTCAAAGGAGAAACTATTGTCTGTTTTTTTTTTTTCCTGCTATAGCCCCAACTAGAATCCTAACTAGAACACTAGTTGGGGCTATAACCCTAATAGTATAGTTCCAATAGCTTGGAACATGATGAACATTCATTAAATATCTGATGAATTAATTTGATAAATTCATGAGTCAACAGTATTTGCATTTCATACATAGGTAGGAGAATAAAAAATACTGAGAATAATTTTTTTATTAGACTGTGGAAATCTACCACAACATATGGCAATGCAAGAATAAATAAGTTAGTAAATGGCCTTGAGTTTTTCCAAACAATGGTGTTTTCTGCTACCGACATAACTATTTTATCTAGAGCATCTGAATAATATGCCATTCTGTTTTGGGGGGTAGGGAGTAATGTTGCTAAAATGATATCGATCCATTCTTTCATCCACATATTTAGTATTTGTTTTTCTATATGCCAAGAGACGACTACGATCTTTGGAACAATGCTTAGAAAGTACCATCAACTTAAGGTCTGGTGAGGGTGGCAGGAAGTCAGACGGTGTTCCAGCACAGTGTATCCAGGGTGTGGCAGTGGTGAGCACAGGGGCTGAGGGAATGAGGAGAAAAGGCACCTTGAAATCATAACCCTGGGAAATGATTCTCAGGGAGGTGGGCTCCTAGGTGAGAGAGCAAACTTGGAGAGTTAGTTACATACGAAACCAAGGGACTGTGTTCAAACAGAAAGGACAGCATCTTGGAAGGCAGTAGGAAGGAGTGAGTAGGGTACAGCCAGAGCAGAGTTTTAAAATAAAATGAAATAGCAGATATCAAATCAAGTGAACCAAGAATTAAGGTTTCCCATTTCTCGCTCCTCACATGAAGAGCCAAGGGGCAATAGGAACTGGATATAAGTTATCAGCGTTGGGGTGGGGGATGATAGAAGGCTACATGTGAATGAGAAGGACATTCCAAAACTAAACAAAAGTGCTTCCCATTACACACACACTTATGTTAGCTGATAATTACTGCATAGGAAATTGTTAGTCTCTAAAGTTTTATAGAAAGCTTTACTATTCAAGCCAACAACTGGAGTTGTTCTCTATGACTTCTTAGAAGGCTAGGGAGCTGTAGCTCCAGGTGACCTTTATTTGATTTAGCATGACTATGCATATTTTCTACAATGTAGTATATGTGCAATGTGAAAAAACGATCAGCTCTGAAAGTTGTTAAGAATAATACTGACCTAGGAAATACTACCTGTCACACCGGTTGTGAATGGATATTGTCTCTTCTACAAAAGCACAGTGATGGGACACATGGGCTTGCCAGCACATACTGGCTGAATGGATGTGAATGAATGAAGAGAACGAGTTATTCATCGCTTCAGTAATGAGGGATCTTATCTGCTTTCCCCTCATCACTGACGAACATCTTCATGAACAAAGAAACGACACTTTGTCCTTTTTCATTTACTCTGTTTCTTACTGGCAACACTCACTGAATGGAAAAAAAGTGAGGGAACAGAGCAGTCAGGCCCAAGACGAGAGTTTAAATTCCCAAGATGTTTTTGCGAAGAATCTATGAAGAAAAGATACCTCCCAGGTACTAAGTATTCCCGGCAGAGCGGCTGCCGTTCTTTCATAAAGACGGTTCCAATGAATGTGCACAGAGAAGAGTAGGATGCATTCCGATTTGCTTACTTTAAGGAGCCCACTTATGAAAAATAAATCCTGCTTGATATCAAGGAAATTCCTTGAAGTTAAATGTAATCTTTCTCTGCGCACGCTTTCTTCAACTTGTCATTGTGACATGGAATTAACATTGTATGCTACGTGCTCTCCCCTTGACTTAAACATTCGAGAACAAAGTTTTATTTCTCCCATTTTCAGTTAAAGTAGACATTTCGGGGGAAAATAGAAAGATTATTTATTTTATATGACTACGTCTGCTAAAAGTACTATTGTTTAGGCTAGGTCTTCAGGAGTTAAATAAAGCCCGTGGAAAATACCAATAAAGCAAGGTAGCCAGCTAGTTCAGAGTTTCCATTCTCTATCAGGTCAATTCCTGTATTTTCTGTATAAACAAAGCAAGATGGTCTCCCAGGGTTTTTTTGTTGTTGTTATTAGACTTCCAGAAGTGGAAGGTACAATACAATCACATACATTCTGATTTAGTGTAACATTTAAAATTGCTTTGCTGTTTGGTCTACATGATGTTTAGCTTTCTTCTTACACAAATACATAAACCCAAGGGTAGTAGTGGAAATGAAAAGCACTTGGTGCGGTCCTGAGTGCATTAGTTTTAGCTAATTTAATCCTCACAACAATTCTAGGAAGCAAATGTTATGATCCCCATAATAAAACTGATGAAAATGAGGCACTTGGAGATTAAGAGAAGGGCCCAAATTAACAGAGTCAGTCCGGGGGTAACTGGGATTGTATTCTAGACTGTCGTAACTAATGGAAGTATCAATTATTAAACAATTCTATAATCAACTCACTTCCCCAATTCTTTTTTTTTTGAGTGAAATATTGTATTTATTTTTTAAAGAAAAGTCAATAAATGTGGCCTATTTTCTAATATGTGCAAGTTTCTTTCAGAATGTTTACAAGATATTTTATAAATCTATAATTTTAAATAATAGAACAAATTATAATTATGTAGCTAGGCTTTTAAACTTCCCCAATTCTTAATTGATCTCATCTGTCCCTTGTCATCCTCCCTCTTATCTCTAAATAAACATGAGAATTTATTATATTTGCAAATGGATTCATTCTGTTATTCTACGGGGGGAGAGTCTATAGGTCTATATTTATTCTTCCTGTTTCATATCCATCTACTGTAACCCTAGTTACTACTGACCAAGCTAACATGCAACGATCACATTTACTGATGGCTCAGGTGTTTGGCACAACTGATTAAAATATCTCTTATCGGCTGTGCCTTGACATTACCTCTGAATCCCACAGCTCCCTGAATGGCTAAGACTAGACAGAGATGCAACACAAGACTCACAGTTGCGGCCAAAAATTCCCTAAGGGTTTCATCAAAATTAATTTGCTCAGGACAAAGTTGATTAAACTCCTGGAGTGCGAACTGCAGCATTTGTGTTGATAGCTAAGTAGTCCTAGTTTAAGCTTCCAGAAACTTAGCTACATTCTCACTTTGGAAGTTTTAAAAATAATGTTGAGTTATTTTATGAATGTTACATTTTTAGAAACCTACCAGGGTATAAAGAGGACAAGTGCTGCATTTAGAAAGCCATTTAATAAACAGTGAGGAGCAATTAATTAGAGAATAAAGATAACATCATAAGTGCTTGTCACTCAACAACTTAACAGATGCACCAAGGTACTTCTCCCTTCTAAGGCACTTCTGAGAAGTTTTAATTACTGCCATTAGACGTCCTCCAGTGTCACGATGCCATCTGGGGTGGCTGTGCGTGTGGGGTCCACAGTTTTATAATAGGACAAACAAGGTGTGTGTGTGTGTGTGTGTGTGTGTGTGTGTGTGTGTGTGTGTGTGTGATGAATCATACAGTTAATGGTGAAAAAAATATGGTTTGGGCTGAAATTATCTAGGTATCTTTTGTAATAAAAGGGTAAAAGAAAGTCTTCACATAGTGGAAACAGCTAGTCATAATGAGGTGGTGGGAAACTCCCAGCTCTCTCCTCCTTGTCCTTTGGCTCATGTGATCACTGCTCAAAAGATAGAAAAAGCATACAGCTTACCCATGTTCCCGCTGCTGCTTGCCATTTACCCGCTGTGTCTGCTAAAATACTGGGCTTTTGGTGTTAGAGAAAGAAATGCAGGAAAAGACCATCAGATCCAAACTGATATTCCTAAGAAAGCTGAACCCTGGATTCACCACTTTTCTGTAGGTCAATTCACAAATCTCAAGGGTCTTTTGTATACACCGCTGAAGATAACAACTACCTTTCATTGACTGTTAACTACGTGACACCCATTACACATAGTGTCATCTAATTAGTCTTCATGACCATGGAAAAGGAAAGTACCAGGTTTCAGGAGAAAATATGAGACTACAAGAACATATCAAACTTATGCTAGAAAGTAGCATACGTTGAACTTAGTCTTTTGTGTAAGGGCTGTGGTTGTTATGTGATATTATTTTCTCATATTAATAGACAGATCATGTACATATTTTCAGGGTACATGTGACAATTTGATGCATTCATCTAATCAAATCAGGATAATTTGGATATCTACCACCTTAAATATTTGTCTTTTCTTTATGCTAGAAGTATTTGAATTATTCTCTTCTAATTATTTTGGCATGTATAATGTTAATTAGCCTCCCTATTAATCTATCCAATACAGCTCTTATTTCTTTTATCTAACTGTATTGTTTGTCATCCTTCCCTCTCTGCTACTTTTCCCAGCCTCTGGTGACCACCATTCTACTTTCCATCTTCATGAAGTCCACTTTTTTAGCTCCCACTTATGAGTGAGGACGTGAAGTATTTATTTTCTGTGCTTGGCTTATTTCACTTAGGAAAATGACTGACCAGTTCCGTCCATGTTCCTGCCAATGACGGTATTTTGTTCTTTAATGTCTAAATAACATTCTACTGGGTAATATGCCACTTTTTCTTTACCTGTTCAACTATCAATGGGCGCTCTCTAAAGGTGAATAACAGCACAAAATAGGGAAACTGTGAGCTGTGACCCCTGGTCTAATTCCAAGCCAACCATTTTAAACTTTCTCTCCATTATTACACAAAGAGGTTAGAATTTATTAGAAGTTATGGTAATTGAGTAAGAAAAAGTGTACAATTCAACATTAAAGGGGCAGATCATAACTGAAGATGGCTTGAATTTAAATCACAATTTAGAACATCTCCAAGATATTTAAAAAATAACTATTAAAACAGGGGGGAAGCAGGGTGGTGCCTGTGGCTCAAGGAGTAGGGCTCTGGCCCCATATACTGCAGATGGTGGGTTCAAACCCGGCCCCAGCCAAAAACTGAAAAACAAACAAACAAAAAAAACCCAGACGGGAGCCACCAGAAGGTAAGCAATGATGCTATGTCTATTACTATCCTTGAGTTGAACATGATTTCCTGATTAGAAAATATATCCACAGATACTAAGTCAATTTTCATGCAGTTCACGTAATAAAATCCTATATTAACACAGACTGTTAATGCAAGGGGGCATGTATGTAATTTTCTAACTTTTATCTGGATCAGTTTATACTTTAGTGATGGTCTTCTTTTGCATATAATATGTATTAGGTGTGTTTTATTTTCCCACTCATTTAAATAGATATTATAGAAGTACAAAAAACTAGAAATAAGTAGATAAATATGCTGATATTCTGATATGCAAATCTAGAAACATAAAAATCAAGTGCTATCAGAGAATGAGGCATGGTACCTTTTGAATATTATGAAATTCGGACGCTCTAGTTCCCATTTTTCCAGACCTCACCGTCTAATTGTTCCTTCCATCTATGTTTTCCCCACCATTATAAAAAACCTCCTCTATGTACGTTCTTTTATTTAATCTTGATTAAACTATAGCAGAACTTTATACGCAGACTTTAAGCAATTATCCTCCCAGCAGAATTATTTTAAGAAACCTATTCTGGAAATCATACAGACATGTTGCCAATTTTTCCTTGTAATGTGGAGGAGGAAAAAAATACTGTTTACATTTTAAAAATACTGTTTACTACTTTTAAAGCCAGAAAAAGAGAAAACTATTATCATTTGATGGGAAACTTTATTTCTTATCACAGACAGGATTCATTCCTTCTGCCAGAATTCAGTTCTATATAACTACCTATACTTTGATTTTCAGCAGATGTCGTTAAAGTTAACAACATTCTTCTGTGTATCATTAGAAAATATTTTTACTGAAAACATATTCTTGATTTACAACAGAAGTGACCTCATTGGGTGTTTTTTCCTTAGCAGCTTGTATCAACCTGTTTTTAACTCCCTAACTTTCCCACTTTTCCACACCCCACACCAACATCTTGATCTAGTGAACTAGCCAGATAATGAATAATATTAAATATCAGTTTCTCCCAGTAATCCTCTCCTGGAAAGAGGGAGAAAGATATATTAAAAGCCCTAATGTAATAAACGTAATTTCCTTCTGTTCACCCGTGCTTCATTAGGAATAATTTATTTTTGTCCCAAATTAAATGGCTGACAGTCTGGAAGAAGAAATTAATAACATAAAAATGTTTGGCCTGACACTGAAAACAATTGAGAATGTATAAATTATGCACAGAAAATTCACTAGCAAAGCAAGCTGATTCCTCTTGGATTCTGACTTGAACTTGGCATGATTTGGTGCAGGCAGTGGTTGAAATAGGAGAGGGAAAGACTGCAGACATAGTTAGGCACACAGGTACCCAGAAGACGAATAGCCAGGTAACACTATTATGCCTTATATGAATTTAATCCACTTTAGTCCACTCCCCACAATTAGTCTTTCAACAAATCCGATCCTCTTGCCCCAGGTGCCAATCACACCTGGTTTCTCTTCTTTGTCCATATTTCACTAGTTTCACTTGGGGGCAAGGTTTTACCAAGTAAAGTTTTAACCTGTAAGTTGGCTTTTTTCTTCCCCAAAGATGCTATATAAGACCTTTGTTTAGGAAACTGGGCTTTTCCATTCTACAGGATGGCCAATTTATCAAGAAAATGTCCATATTTTTAGTGAAATCTTGGACTCTTTTAATTTAGAGTCTTCTCCAAAGTTTCCAAACCGTCCATAGCATGCATGTAAAAGGAGCACTTTCAGAAGATGGTCTTGAAATAGAAAACACATGTGAGACTCAGAAGTTCTAACTCTTATTACTGATAATATAAACAGCCAACTGGGTAAAGGCAACATGGAAATATGAAGGAAAAAAGTCGCACATGAAAAAAATCAAGACTCCCTAGATAAGAAGAAATTTAAACCTGTCCTCATAGACACTTTGTTAGCAAGAGTTCAGCCTACTGATAATAGCTTCAATTTGGCTGTGAAAATTCAATTTATTACAAGTCTGTTACAGAAAATTCCCTTTCTCTTAAGAAGAAAGGTAAGATTATTTAGATAGTTTAAAACAAAAAAAAGAAAACCACTCAAAATCCTCAAATAAACGAGTCTCAATACCCCCTTCACTCCCCCCGTACACACAGAATCAATTCAGATGGTGTGTAAAAACCAGTTTGGTCACTTCCAGGATTGTACAGACAGAAAACTGGCATTCTTTTGCTATTCATCTGATGCTTCCCCAGAAGACAAAGCCTAGATCAGGCACCGTCTTCTCTTTTTTTCCAATTTTATCTTCTACATTTAGCACAAAACAGGGGTCAGTCAGATGCTCTAACTAAATGGGCCCTCCACGCATGATGGGGGGAAGAGATCCTCAAACAACACAGCCTGAGACACGTGAGAAGAGACATGCAAGGAAAAGAAATCAATTCCAACGATTTTCCAGCCCCCGTTTAGAGTACTGATAAATGATAACTCATTTTATCATTTAAATCACTTCGAGAAACGGTTATAAATTGGTGAAAAGCCACATGTTTCCCGTATTTCTCCAAGATCACTAATTCCCATTGGATGAAGCAAAAAAATAAAAAATAACTTTCCATGAAATAAAATTCAATCTTACAGAAGTCCATATGCTCTAATATCAACATTTGATTAGATGGAATGGAGATGATAGATTGGAAATGGAACAGAAAGAGGGAAACGATGCCAGAAATACAGGAATTTTGGAAATCATTCTGAAACCTCACTCTGCTCTTCTTCCAACGTCGGGAAAAGGCCTTGAATTCAGACTGTGGAGCTACAGACTCCGTCTAGGTAGCATATTGGTTGAATGGTGTTATTAGGACATTGACCTTGAGTTGTTTTTCTACGATATTGATGGCTTGTGCTTTGCTGCCTACATTCTCGGATGCACACCCTTGCTGCAATGTCAAGTGTCTGGGAGAACCACACCTGGGGATGATCGTCAAAGGTGATAGAAGGGAATGGTTTTTTTAGCAAAGTTCAGTGATTCATTCCGGGTCCTCAACGACTTGCCTTTCCTAACATCATTTGTGAAGCCTTGTAATTTGCACACCTTTTTTAGTCCATTAGACATGTGAATTTTTAGGATACATAGTAGCTATCTTCAAAAATCAGGGATCTATTGGGTACCTGGGTAGTGCTTGAAAACATGCCAGGGAGTTTGGAGTTATCCCAATGACTGATCTCCAGCTCATGGGGCTGCCATGGGGATCTGAAAGAGGACAGGATAGGACACTTCTGCAATGTGTTGGTCAATACTGCTGTGTGCTGGGCTTTCCTGCATTACAAAGGATTGATCCTTCCAGTCCCCTTTGAGAACGTGCTGGTAGGCTGGTCATACTTCGCATCACTTTGCTTGTACACTCACACACACACACACACACACACACACTCATTTTTTTTTCCTACACCAGGGTTTTCATCACTGCTTCTCTTTTAAACAGATCAATGAAAAATGAGAAAACATAGGGTTTCTCATAACTATCCCACCAGCGCACCTACATCATATTGGGTATGAATATTTAAAGGTCAGTGTCTGAGCCACAGCAGCCTGTTTGGTTCACTGTCTGATGTCAGACACGATGCTCCCCTCACAAGCCTGCAGTCCTCGCCACAACAGCTGCTGCAGTGAGGGTGGGGTGCATCTGCCTTGGCTTTCTGCCAAACCACATTAATCATTTTTCTCCCCAGGCACTAGCATGATTCCTAACATCTCGATTAGTTGGGACGTTGGCTCTTTGATTCCAAGAATAATAGGAAATAAGATTATAGGCAATGCAGAGTAGATAAATAGTATAGGATTGTATTACTTCATGTATTAAGACTGCCTGTGTTGCTAAAAAGATGGTATTATTTTGAGAGGTATGGAATTGCTACAAATTAATCACAGGATATGATGCAATAAAGAAGCTTCCTAGTTAAGCCAAGCCTACCTGAACAGAACCATTACTCCTAAGAGACCTGTCATTCCATTACTGTCACATAATGGTGTCACTTTAAAGATAATAGTGTAATGCCCCTTGTAAAAGGCATCATAAGACAGGAAAGAAAGGAAAGGAAAGAAGCAAAGGAAGGAGGGATAGAAAATAGAAACCTATTGACATTTTTCTAATTTCAAAAAGTCTGGTAAGGACATGATCACTATAATTAGCATAACCATAAAATTTGTCATGCAAACCAGATTGTCTTAAAAGTAAAGTTTCCCAAACCAAAGGGAACACTGGACAGTGGGACAGAAAGTATAAATTGGGACTCTGCTCAGAATAAGTTAAGACACAGTTAGCCTAATTGCCGTGAGGCAAACTCAGAGGTCTTTCTTGACCTCTTGATCTTATTTACAAATGACATTTAAGCCTTATTTGTTGTAATGTGGCATACTGAGGTGAGAACACAGTGTAGAGTAAAAATGTGAAAAATGCTCCATTTCCCAGAAATATAAAACCCAGCTGCTCATTCATTCATTCATTCATAGAGTAAATGCCAGTACATTCCTACTATGTGCCAGATACCGTGCTAGGTAGCTGAACAGGATTTGGGGAAAAAAAAATCCCTAAATTATCCAGACTCTTGATTCTTTTAGTGGGCAAAAGAAATAATTCTATAAAACTTCAGCTACCCAGAAGCTTTTAGCACTGATCATTAGGTTCTAGTCAAATTTTATGTGTTGCTGAGCTGTGCATCATCTTAAACAACAGCATTATTTAAAATCAGATCATTTTGTCTATAAATCATTCTAAAATGTTATACTGCCAAACATAATTTGGACTTCCATGTAGAGAAGTGGGGTGATGAAAACTAATGAGAATCATTAAACAGTACTAAGTAAGACACTCCAATGTCCTCAGGGATGACAAATGTCTCGTGTGACTGAGGATTTTACATTCTTATATTTATTTTTTATTTTTCTCTCTCCTTCTTGTTGTTAGCCTGCCACTTGTCAATGGCATCACTATGTCTACTTGTAATAAAAGCAGTCATTTCAATTCATGTAATATGTGCTAGGTACTTTCTCATATGTAAAATGCTTTTCACATATTCCACCATTTAGAATTTAGAATTATAAGAAAACAGCCTCTGACACAGCATCTCAGAGAAAATCCTGTGATACCAAGATTTGTCAACAGGCTTCATTCTTTCTCTGTAGTTCTCAAATACGTCTGTGTGAGTAAGGTTTGTTAGGCAATTGAGTCTGCCAAGTTTGTGGGGCCTTGGAAATTAATTGTGATTAAAATGAATGCATTTTGAAAGTATAAGCCTATATACATTTTTTTTATCAACTATTCTCTTAGGTTGGATATTCTCTCCTGAGAAATTTAGATTTGGGGGCAAAGTGAAGTTTAACTTTAGTTACATGAATTTTAAGAATATAAAGACAGTTATTTGGCAAAGTAAGCAGGCCTGAAAGACATCAAGTATCAGGTGATAGAAATTCATAAACACAGGAACAAAGAATCCATTCATCCATCGGCTTATTGAAAAGCAAATGAGAACACTGTGTAGGTTGCTAAGACAACTGAAATGTGATGATTATATGTGAGATAATGAGCAGAATTTTTGTACCTTTAGAAATGAAAATTTTGGAAGCATCGCTAAATGCACATCTATATTTACAGCTGAAACTCTAAAACCATTACTTTAGAAAAGGCGTAACACTTTGAGCTCTGTTGGTGAAGGAGCTTGAAGCCTTCCAAACAGGAGAGAGCCCTGATCTCAGAGATGTGTGTGGTGTGGCAGAGAAAGGTGTTTCTGGATTGGGATCAACCCCACCTCATGCCAATGGTAGACCAGGGCCTGTCAGACTACTACCAATCAAGAAAAATTATATGCAACTGATTTTTTAAAATTCAAAGTAAATATTTTCAAAATACAGGAAAGACTACAAATAGTAGGTTTTCTAGACTATTGACATTTCCCATTTTAAATTCTGGGCTTACTCCTTTCTAGCCATTGCTGTCCTCCCTGTTGTTGAACACACCAGGAAGACTTCAATCAAAGGGACTATATCTTGGCTTATCCCCAAGGGAATGTGCTTCCTTCAGCCCTCTGATTGGCTTACTTGCCCGATTCCTTCAGAGGCTCTGCTCAAATATCATCCAATTTAAAAGTACAACCTATTCCCCCTGACATTCCTGGCCCTCACTCTTTTCCATTTATTTATTTATTTTTATTATGACAGAGTCTCACTTGGTTGCCCTCTGTAGAGTACGGTGGCATCATAGCTCACAGCAACCTCAAATTCTTGGGATCAAGCGATTCTCTTGCCTCAGTCTTCCAAGTAGGTGGGACGATAGGTGCCTACCACAACGTCTGGCTTTTTTTGTTTGTTTGTTTATTTAGCAGGCCTGGGCTGGGTTTGAACCCACTAGCCCCGGTGCATGTAGCTGGCACCCTAACCACTGAGCTATGGGCTGGTCCTCACTTTTTATTCACTAGTGTTTATAACCTTCCATCAACTCCTTTATCATGTATGCTCCTGTTTTGTTCCCTGAATATCTAAAGCATTCAGTGCCAGACACATGGTAGAAGCCCCAATAAGTAGTAACTTTAAGGGGAAGAAAAAATGTTCCTCTAATTGAACAAATTAAATGAAAACTGTCAGATGCATCTTAAGCTGACCCAACATGAAGTAGGACCCTCGAAGCTCCCGCGTTTCGACTCACATTGACTCTAGGACTTCTGCAAATAAAGATGTCCCCAGTCCAAAATAAGAATAAGGATTTATGAAGCTTAGTGACTTCATGGTATATACGAGGAGACGATCACCACCCCACCAACAGTCAAGTCTTGTTTCAGCCCCTTAAATCTTCTGGAATAAATGTCACTAAACAAATGCTACTTTATGTAACACATTGCTCTGACCAAACTAATTCAAAGCAGCCAGAAGTCTCCAGAAAGACTGTTTCTTTCTGTTAACCACAAAGGTTTCAGAGCTCAGTTTACTATAGGAGAGGATGACCAGGAACATAGCCATTTTCTGGAATTAATCACTAATACATGTGGGGAAGTCAGGCATTTTCTCATCTCTAGAGAATCATCTGAATTGTCAGAAAGAAGGGGCCAGATTCCTCCCACTGCCGCCATGCCTGTTGCTAGCCAAATCTATCATTTCATGCTTTACATATATGTATCTATTTTTAAATCAAAAGAAATAAATGTTCAGTGTAGAAAATTTGGAAAATGTGTTTAAACTATAAAAATAATTGTGTATAAGGCATCCCCCTAATAACCACAATTTGCTAAATGTCTCTCAAGCCCGTAGAGTACGTCTCATTGCTATTTTCCTCACCTCCAAGCAACTGTGTTGATCTGTCATCACCAGCACAATTTTACTCATGTCATTACTTGATCAGAAATCCATTGGTGACCTCTCAATACCTATAAAATAGCTTACCAAAATCTCAAATTTGGCAGGTTATTGACGGCTGATTCTATTTCTTTAGGTATATTTGAATATACTTTTTTTAAATGTGCAAACCTAGACACTAATTTTGGTAAAATTACTTTCAGAAAGGTAAATAATTTAAACCATAATATAAAGTGCGTTAGCTAAACAATTACCTAACAACTAGATTAATCGCAGGACATGGAGACAGCAATTTGCATTCAGATTGGTATTTGAGAGCAGAGGAGAAGACTGGGTCTATTGAATAGCACAACTGGTCGGTTGGGTAGAGGTCTAGGAAGGACAAAAATTGGTAGAGGAGCTTACAAAGGACGTGAACTGAGCTCCTCCACCGTGCAGTGGGGCTGCCACCCACGTGGTCTGTCTCCAGCGATCTCTACTTCACAGATCAGGGTTCGTGGACGTCTGCTATGAAACCAAGCTCTAAGTCTGCATACTACTGAAATGAGTTATCTCTAATTAGGAAGGGGCAGGGAAGTTTTAGTTTCCCTGACATATGTTGGATTAGAAAGTGAAGGATGGGGGAGGGGTGCGTGATGGATAAAGTAACTGAGGTTATATGTTCTGGGAAGGGAAGGTAGAGAACATGAGAGCATTTGTGGGGTTAATGCCCCTTTCTTGCAAGTTCTCCTTCCCTTAATTCATACACTCCCAGAGGAGGCTGCGGAAAGCCACCTTTCTGTTTTGAGAACTCTGTTTCTGCCTCTCTGGTAACATCCTCTTCTCTAGACATTTAGAACTGAGATTTAAAAGAGAGAGAGAGATTTTAGTATCTGGGTGGTTAAAGAGGGATCACACATGCACCCAGGAGCAGTGACGCATGGGGACCTTCCTCCTGTGGTGGGGGCTGGAGAGAAAGTGAGGCTGACCAGCCCGTCCACCTCAACAGAGACAAAGACACTGAAGTGGTGACACAGGGCGGACAAAGAGGAACCGGAAGGGCACAAGAAGGCGACCTCTGCTTCCTCTGCCTTCAGACTCAGTAAGCCTTCTCTTTTCAAGTTTTCTAAGAAATTAGACCTCTGCTCAAAACAAAGCAACACAGTAATAAGAAAAAAACCCAAACTCCCCTTTTCTACTTCAACTGTCTCCTCTTCGTGGCACCCACCAGTGAGTCCTGACTAAAACACCTGGGTCCCAGCCAGCTGCACTCGGTTTACCTGCTTTCCAAACTCATCTACTGTTTCTTCACACACACGTTGGACTGCTCGCCGTCCACAAAACACACATTGCAATCCCAGTTCCCGTTTCCCTTCAGTACCTCACTGCTGGCGTTCCTTTCTCCAGTTCCTCAAAGATTCTCTATTCCTTGACAATCAGCTAGAGTTCTCATCTTCCCGAAACTCTTTCTGACCACTAGCGCACACAGTACTGTGCCTAAACTGAACTCTGATAGAATTAATTCTCTGTGTCCCTCTAGTGAAGTGAGCTCATCTGAAGAACCACCTGGTGCACTCTAAAAAAAAGATGCTCTTCAATAGACACACAGTGTACAAATATCTTATTCTCCTCACAGATCTACACAGACAACAGAGACAGGAGACGGGGAGAAGAAAAAATATATGTATGTACCTTGTATAGAGTTATATTTTTTCTGGAATGTTCTGGGACCCATGTTAGAACCACGTACTTTTATTTGTAACTAAAGGAAAAACATGAAATGGGACTCAACCAGCATTTTACAGACCAGAATAAAAGCTGCAGGAGAGTGGGCAGTAGGTAAGCTAGATAATCCCTCACTTTTTGTGGATAGCAATGAGGTACAAAATACATAGTATATTTCTTGCATACAATTCAATTTTTAAGGTCACTTATTTGTGTTTCTGTATATCATCTGTCTACTCCGTACTGCCTGGTCAGTGAAAAACACGGCAACAACCTATGGGAAGTATCATTAAGAAAGGCTCATGAGGTACCTGTGGCTCAAGGAGTAGGGCACCGGCCCCATATACCAGATGTGTTGGGTTCAAACCTGGCCCTGGCCAAAAACCACAACAAAAAAAAAAAAGAAAGAAAGGCTCTCCCAGACCTGGCAGAAGAGAAAGACAGGGTCTAAATCCCAAGAAGCTACAAGGGAATCAGTTTATTAATTCAGAGGTGAGGTGACAAGAGACTGAACTTTCATAGTGACAATGGAAAGGGGCAGAATAAACATATCAAAAAAACATGGCATCAGAAAATTAAAAATAATTTGATGACCAGGAGTATTTGCTAAAGAAAAGAGATGAATAAGTTAAAGATCACTTAGAACCGTGGTTCTCAACCATCCTAATGCCATGATCGTTCAATAGAGTTCCTGTGGATCTCGACCCACAGGTGGAGAACTGATGACTTAGAAGTTCAGAGACAAGGTGTGTGTGGCTCACACCTGTAATCCAAGCACTCTAGGAGGCTGAGGAGTTGGAGACCAACTTGAGCAAGAGCCAGACCTCATCTCTACTTAAGAAAAAAAAAAAAAGGAAAAACTAGCTGGGTGTTCTGTAGGGTGCCTATCGTCCTACTTAGGAGTTTGAGACAAGATCACTTGAGCCTAACAGTTTGAGGTTGCTGTGAATATGACACCACAGCACTCTACTGAGGGTGATAGAGTGAGACTCTGTCTCAGAAAAAAGTAAGTTCAGAGATAAGAAAACTGAGAGAATTATCACTGCAAAGAGAAGACCCTGGGAAAGAAAATGTAATAATTACAATTAACTTTTCACAAGTGAAGTTTGAGATGGCAGAGAGAAATCCCTAATAAAATCACATTAGGGAATATTCTAGGAGAAGTTGCGAGCCAGATTCATGCATTCGGAAGTGATCCATTCATTTAGCAGTGCATTTTGGAGACCTGCCATGTGCTCGGGCCCTGTGATGACACAATGGTAAACAACAGCATAGAGGGTCTATAGCCTTGTGGACCTTACAGTGTAGCAGATGGAAGAGGCATTACTCAAATCAGGCATCTCTGATGGAGAACACGGAGCCCTGTGGCCCATGAAACCAGGCATGAATCTCTCCGCTGAACAGGGAAGGCTTCCCCGAGGAAGAAGCACTGAGAGAGATTTGGAGGATGAGTTGAAATGAAGTAGCTGAGCAAAGATGGGAACGGGAGTGGAGGCAGAGAGGAAGGAGAACCCCAGCCTCTATGGAGGGAGGAGGCTGGCATCTGAACACAACCCTCCTAGCAAGCAGGAGCTCATGAAAACAGGATGGAGTAGGATGAAGTGGGCAGTGCATGCCAGGGCCATGCCAAGAGTTGGGAACAGAGATTACACATGAAAAAGCATGAAATGAAAAGAGGGAAAAAAAGGTCAAGAATAAAGCCTAGGGATTTGCAGACAGTGAAGCAAAGGCTACATAAACATGAAGTGATGGAGAGGTGTCCTTCTTCCTGTTGATTGTCCTTCTTGTTGGAGAAGCTCATGCTTCTCCCTTGACTGCTTCCAGGTTTGTCATATTCAGTTTAAACACATCATAAGCAACCGCCCTCTGAGCAGCAAGGTTGAAGGCCTTTCGCATGTACTATTTTACTCTCATTTGCTCATTCATTTAATCTTGGAAAATGGTTAAAACTCTACAGGGAGCAGTGCACAAAGAACTCAACAAGTATATACATAACACTAAGCTATCGTGTCCCCTAAAGATAAATTACTGAGAGTTCCCAACTGAGCTATAGGAAAGGCTGCCTGGGCACATATATGGTAAGACATTTAGAAAATAATCTAATTTTGATTTCTAAGGAATAGAAGTAAGGGATCTTGTCAGGTAGCACAGATAATTGTCTGGGGAAAAGGAGCTCAGGACGCAACCATGATGACCAAAGGAGTCAAGATACGATTAACAGCTAACCCGTTAGTGGGTTCACAGACCCTCCTGCCTCCACACCTGTAGGAATCTGTCAACATACCCCAGAAAAGGCAAAAAAGATTCAGAAAATCTCCAGTGAATGCCAGCCCAAATCACAAAGAGAATGGAAAGGTGTCCATGTGAAGCCAAACTTCGAAATGAGACAAAATACTTTTCAAAATGGGGATGGAAAGGTTCAAGCTATAAAATGACTCAGCTTAACCAAATGACACAAAAATTAAATCACGCTCTTAGAACACCTACCTATCAGTCACGTATCATTGTCAGGGGAAGCGTATTCCTCATAATTTAAAAGAAATAGTTTTAAATAACTAAAAGGAATTATTACTTCGCATTGTGTTTAGTGATTTCCTGGCTAAACTAGTCAAAAATATAGTGTATGAAGCGTGATAATAATATAACCAAGTCCAAGAAATGGTCACATAATTCTGTGGACAGTACAACTAGATTGTGTTACTGACATAATCTAAGTGATTGGAACTACATCCCAAAATTGTCAAGTTTGAGAAAATGGAACCTGGCAGTAATGATTTTTGATACTTCTTGGAGATAGACTACTGAGCTCTCATGCAACACAGTGAAAAATTATGCATGTTTTTATGAAGAAGCCCCCAACTTTCCCTGCTGAAAAAATACTATAGTATTTAATTTCAGGCAATTATATTCAGAGAAACATTTCAGTCTTTTGGAAGCATTGCAATTATTATTTTACTAGCAAATAAATATGTATAACTTAATAACTTAAATATGATAATGCTAAGTCATCATTATTTACAGAAAATAAATTAATTTCACTTTTAAGCTTTTACGCAGTCTTGGAATAAACTTCTTCAGGCTCATGTAATTACAGTAGAGCATCCCTAGTTGACCACCTTCCTACATTGACCACCTTCTGAAGTTGACCTATTTTTATAAACTAGACACGTGCCTTGTACCTAGTTCCTTATGTTGACCAGCACTGCCATATGCTGACCAGTCTGTGACAGTCCCTTGGGTGGTCAAGTTACAGAGAGGCTCTACTGTATTACATATTAAATTAATTCCAATGCTTCTGTAAAACCTGGAGAGTCATTCTGCCTTTCTCTTGATAATTGTAAACTGAGTAAAGTCTAGAACTAGAAGACATAGGCCAAGGCCATTGCTAATTTCAGGTACTCAGCAAATTCAATGTCTGTAACTTATGAAATTGGGAACAGTCAATCCTCTCCATTACCCACACAATCTCTTTTTTATTCTCCATGCAAAAACTATCATCTTAATTCATATGTACTGCAGGTACTTCATATATTTCAATATTCCCCCTTAAATCTCCTTTACTATCTGCTGGTGATACTATGGCCAGGACAAAGCAAAGCTAGGAAAAGAACTGGTGTAATTCCTACAAGTCACTTCAAAGCCTAATTTCACCAACATTTATATTTCCATTCCCTCCTTAATTAGCAGAACAAACATAAAATAAAACTGCCTGATCTGAGTTTTATTTCCTTTCTCTGTCTTATATCTCTTCTTGGTGAAAGTTCTCTACGTGTCACTGGTCCAAAAGAGAAAAAGGAAAGAGCAACAGAAACAGAAGTGACCAAAGAACTCTTTGGGAATCACGCAGCCCACTTTAGCACAGAGGCACTCTAAGGTATTTGTAAAGATGCAATTAAAGAATAAGATAAATTGTTTCCTAACACTATACCAGAAATAAAAAGAGACTTAAAGTGGAAGAGTTTTTTAAAAAAATGTGACACTCATGGACCTTTCTGGTATAAAATCACATATCCAGTAGCTGTCTATTCTATTAAACGAGAACCATATATTTTCAGTGATGACTTAAATGGGACACAGATCTACACAAAGAAATTCATCAAGAATATAGGAAAATAGCTTGATTTCAGACTAAGGTAAAACATGAGAAAATGATAAACTTTAGTTTTCTCATGTATTCATTTTATGTTAACATTAGTTTTAGGAATACAGGCCAACAACACTAAATTCTGGACATAGTTAGCAATAAGAAGACAGCAAAACAAACTAACAAAAAAAACCCCAGAAAAAATGTAAAGAATGTCAATTTTATTATGAAGCACATTACATTCCTTTTCATATGACACCAGGTTTTAACGGTTTTACAAAACACACAAATTACAATTCCTTATGTTTGGCTTTTAGTATATGCACATAATATTTTCTAAGAAGACAGTTTTGCCTTATTTAATGGTGCACAGGTTTGTAAACTTTTCTTTCCCAATCTACCAGTTACCTTGGGAGCCCAAGCAATTTTGTCCAAAAGAAGATTTAAGGCCAAGCAAGACAAAGAATTTGCTGATGCTCGTGTCACTCCAAGAATTCTCCTGACAGTCTCCACACCCAATTTAATGATTTCTCTACTGTAAAAACACTTTCCATCTGCATTTATTATGATCATTTCAAATCCAAAACCAACACACTATAAAGCTAGCTAAATAGATGAGTGATGCTAGTGCTAGGTTCCAAGTGAAGCATCACTTTAGAGGCAGCAGCAGGCCTCCAACTCACATATTTGCTGATACATATTTTGGTATTACTTTGAGCTTAATTCTTTACTTAACATTTGTTTAGAATAGAATTCCCTAGCCCTAGGCTTACCATCTCAATCTGAGTCAGTCTTTATTTCTTTGTCTCTCTTTCTCTCTCTCACACACACAGAATTCAAAAAGGGGAGAAGGAATATAAATGTTTGTGGTTCTTAAGGAGCACAAAATAAAGCACCCCTATATGTATATACTAAAGTAATGATGCCTTAGTGTCTATATTGAAGGGGGTTTGGTTGTTTGGTTTTTCCTTTTTTGATAGATTGCAATAATTGAGCCTCAGTACATGAATATAATACAGACTGTTTCAATCATTTTTTGATTTCTTTACTATCCAGTAAATTACTATATCCTTATTGTACAGAGAGTTCTTTAGCATATTTTTATATCCTTCTTGGTGTTTTATCACCGTGTTAACTAAGGGCCCATTCTAGCACTCCCAGACTTAAAGTTGGTGAATAAATACAGGATTCAAGAATAGGCACATGTTTATGATATCGACAGCAATCAGAGGGTGGAGATTACTCTTTGTAGCAGAAGTCAGGAGATAAGACCAGTGACTATCAAAATGTCTGGACAAACCTGAACAAATAAATGGCTTTAAAGCCTTTAGAAGAAGCATCTTGAACTTTGAGTTTTACTGAAGATTGTTTTATTTGTTTGATTTTGGTATCACAAAACTTTAGAGTTCTTAGAAACTGATTTGCCTAATTTTACCCACTTAAATTATAGATTAGGAAAACTTTCAGAAGCAGTTAATCCATGGCAACTAACTGCTGATTTTCAGAATCCCAGACACCTTTCAATTTACAGGGACTTATATTATTAAATGATAAAATTGTATTGTTAAGGCTACTTGGGCTGGGATTTTCTAGATAAAAAAGAATGTTCTTAAATTCCAGGCTTAAACATGATGAGTTATGAATTCTTTCTGTTTCTTCTCTTATTTACTGATATCAAATCTAAACAATGAATCAGTTTGGTTGCTTTCTGTTTGTTTATAATTTACTTAAGGGCTGGGAACAGTGGTGGGCTTATAATCTGAGCATTCTGAGATACCAAGGTAAGAGAAACAGTTGAAATTAAAAATTAGACATAAGCTTGAGCAATACAATAGCAAGACCCCAATTCTACAACAAATTTAAAAATTAGCTGGATGTGGTGGGAAGCACCTGTAGTCACAGCTACGTGGGAGGTTGAGGCAGGAGGATCAGTTAAGTCCAGGAGTTTGAGGTTATAGTGAGCTATGAGGTGCCACTGCACTCCAGCATGGGCAACAGAGTGAGATTCAGTATCAAAAATTTTCCTAAATAATAAATAAAATTTATTTAAGTATAATATCATCTGTTCAAAAATCTTCAGTAGCCCCTAGGCTAAAAATTTTGATATGAAATGTTAATAATAAGAAAGATTATATTGCTATTTTTTCCTACTAAGCCTCAAGACCAGCTGCTTGTAAAAATTATCTAATTACTTAAATAATCTTTACAAAGCAAGTCACAGGTAGGTCACTCATACAGGTCAGCAGATAAGGAGGAAGGAAAGCCTACAAGGAACAAAACACCATCCTTCCCTTCTCTTCACACTCCCTAGAATTACTCTGCTTTATAGGAAAAAATTTAATAGTTCACCCCTCTCCTAATGACCTAAAGCTAAAATTATTTGGTTCTATTTTAATAATTATAAAAAACAAAGATCAAAAGTTAGAAATCCTTTACCATTATATGTTCTTAATGAGCCAAAGGGAAATCATTTTAATATAACATGTATAATCATTTTAATGTAATATATACAAGAGTCCATTATAGAACTGCATAAAACAAAGAATGAGTTACTCAACTGTGACTAGACCGTACATAATATATACTTATTCTCCAAAAGGGAAACATAGTGGTGATTAACATTATACTGAGATAGGTATTATTTTATTACACCAAGAAAATCACTGCATGCATTATATGGTGGAATGAGTAAGACAAAATAAACTGAGACACATCTCACAAGTTAAATACAAATTTCTTAATGTAATAGGATAAATCATACCACTAATATCAGATTAAGGACATGTTATTATTGTCATGGTATTTACAATGCTTTTACTTAATCATTTAAACTTGAGCTCTGCATTTTGAAATGAAATCAATGAAAAAAAATGGCCTAGTTTTAACTTTTGATCTTTGTTTTTTATAATTAAGTATTAAAATAGACCAAATAATTTTAGCTTTATGTCATTAGGAGATGGGTGAACTATTTAATTTTTTCCAAAAAAGCAGAGTAATTCTAGGGTGTGTGAAGAGAAGGGAAGGATGGTGTTCTGTTCCTTGTAGGCCTATTAAAAAAAATCTGTTAGGGATTTGGGCTAACCACAAACAACTAAATGATGTTAAACTTCTGTATGAAATGGTCTGACCACTCTAATTCATCATTTCTATGGACTCCAAATAATGAATGCTAAGGGATTAACTTCCCAAGTATTTCTAGAGATTTTTCTACTATTGCTCTTTAAAACTGATTTTGAATATAGTCTTTTTAATTAATATTATGATTAACAATCCTGTAGCCAGTGTAACATAATTTCCACAAAGCTAAGTTCTAACGAAGCTCAATATCTCAGCACACAGTTGCATAACATCTCACTAGTTCTACAAATTTGTGATTGATTTCTTAGTGGAATCTTGTCCTTTACTTTACTGTACCTGGAATTCTGAGGTTCTGAAACATCTGAGTCTGTGCAAGTTTTCTTTACCTGTAAGAAAAAAGTACTAGTTATTCTTATATGAAAACACAACTTCCTTACTCAGGTTCACACCCTTGTTAACCTAGAGTGGATGCAGCTCTGGTCACCAAGGTCTCTGAGAAATCCTTCCCACGTTTCACAGCAGCGCCATGCGGTACTAACTAGCAAATTTCATGACCAGTTGCCAAATACATTTCCCTGGACTCCATTAGAATGCAAAATGTTCAACTAAAATATCCTATCCTAACTATTCTAACTAGGAACCAAGAAATCAAAGAGCCAGGTTCTCTCTTAGGAAGTAGAACTACTGAGAGATGCTTTTCCAATTCACACTGCTTCTCCCCTAGAAAGGCACACAATGAATACTAGTTCTGGGGCAAAGCACAGTGTTGGTTGAAATGTTTATAGCTTAATTTTCATTTTCTCAATCCAGTGGCTACCTATCTTACATATGTCTCAGTATAGCAGTTAAGTTTAGGCATTGCTTTCACAAACATTTGCAGACTACATTTCTTGGTTTTTAAAAATGAGAATTTTTAGTTCTAGAGCATGCTACTAATTTCTGAAGTTTGTGGTACATCCTCTAAGAGAAGATGCACCACATCTTTCTGCTTTCTCCTCTAAAGCAGAAATCCATAGCCTTTTGCAATTTATCTTCAAACACAGATATGTACATCTCATTGTTATAATCTTAAAGGTAGACTATATGCATAGTATACTCAACTTCAAAAATCTATTAGTTAATGAAGGAAATATGCAACAGACATTTATAAATGCATCATCATATACTCTGGGTGTTCGCATTGCTATAAACTCTCTACACAACCCACAGACTCCTAGGAGTTTTAACTTGTAATACATGGCTTGCAAGCAAAAAAAAAAGTCTACTAAAAATACAGGGACACATTTGTGTGATGTGAGTCACAGTATGAATCATACCACTTAAAAACAAGTTTTGAATTTTGAAGATACAGCATTGTCTTTCCAGTTCACAAAGTAAATTTTTTCCTCCCCTTTCCCAGAAGAATACTTAAAAAGCAAGCACATAAAACCCCCTACATTTTCAAAAATCTGTGTCTTTTATTTTCAATTTCAAGCCTAAACATTTTTATAATCTGGGAAATTGATGATTTTCTTTATTAACTCTCTAGCTTTTTTGCATCTTGTGTATACATTTATATAATATAAAAATAAAACTGGTTAGCAAAGAGATTGTCATCCTGTCTTATTTCATAATGTGTTCTATGCCCTTAACATGGTACTCAGCACTATGAGATGAAAGAGGCAAAGAAAGAAAAGGCTATCAAGAGTAGATTAAAAAAAAAAAAAAAGAACTAGAAGAAAAGGGAAAAAAGGAATATTTTTCTTAAAATGTAAACATAAAATTCACTACAAAATCTACAAAAGTCTTACATCCATTAAATTTGTTCAGAAAAAAACAAGAACTAGAAATAAAGAATATTATGAAAGAATTCTACCTCCCCACTGGTTCTTTTCTATGAATTTTCACCAGAAGCTATATGAACTTCCCAATGAATACACATAAATCACCCCAAGATGAACACCACTTTCCACAACACCATGACTCAACCTTGAGACTGACTGAAGCTCTAGACCACCACAAATCCACTAGACACAGGCACCCAACTGAGACTGAGAGCCATATAAGCTTCCTACAGTTTAAAAAGAAAACATATTTTTCTCTAATACTCATGCCTTTCCAAAGCATAGTTCCAAAGCACAGTTCTGATTATTTGTTTCATTCTCCAAGTAATAACCATAATGGTAGATGAACACGTCTACTGGTTTATTTGCTGTTTAGTACCCACAGAGTCCCAGGCCTGTAACTAATGCTTAAAAATAAGCATGTGATGAAAGGATGAATTAGATATGGTTGGAGCTACGCATTCATCAAAGTGGGTATTTTTAGGAAAGCCATTCATTTGTTTATGATCAAATGATGGAAGAGTAGTATTTGGTATACCATGACTACTACAAGAGAGGTCTATGTAAATTGTTCTGAGTATCCAAAGGATAAACAATCCAAGCCAAAGGAAGATGGAGAAGGCAACAAGGAATGTGACTTCTGAACTGAGTCTTAAAGGATAACAGGCCTAAAAGACTAATTTGGAGACCAAGACCTATTTCAGTGTCATGAACTTTGCTAGGAGAACCAAATTATGAAGTCTTGATAGATGGTAAAGATTTTGGAGTTTAATCTTTGGTTAGTGAAGACCACTGAAAGGTTTCAGGAAACAGACTGTGTAGAGGTGGGTGGTAGAGAAGATAATGTAGAAGGAGGACAAGGTGAGGGTGGAAAGTTGGGCAAGGACCTAATGCAACGAGAAGGAGAGTAAAAGTTCAACAAAGGCAGGGATGGCATTGACCTTGTACAGCATTAAATCCCCAGCCTTGAGGAGGAGCTCCCTAAATAGTAGTTTACTGAGTGAACCATTTACTCTACCAATGAGAGATAGGGAAGCTCTAAACTAAGACATGATATTTTTGACACATGTTTCTAAGACAGAATTGAAAGAATGACTGAAGCAGAGTATTAAGTGGTGTTTGATCCGATCTTTCAGTCTTTGAACAGAAATTTTAGTTACTGAAGACAAAAAAAGTTACAACATCTTTAAACTACTTCAAAACCCCATCTTATTTCTAAATTAATGGGAAGACATTAAAGAAATCATTAAGAAACATATTTATATTTATAATTGTGTTAATTATGAAATTAAAATCCAATGATAGTGTTACTTAATTTGAACACACTCTCCCATTTGAGAGATCATTGGTACTTCATTAAATGACCATCTGCTGAACCATATATGCTACAGAAAAAAGAATATTCTTTTTTTTTTTTAATAATTTTATTGAATCATAATTATGTACATTGATGCAATCACAGGGCACGATTCATATACATTCAGAAATATTTTGATCATACTGTTACAGATATCCTTCATGGCATTTCCTTGATCACTATATA
>CAUYON010098439.1:0-12390 GCA_963573935.1 Arctocebus calabarensis | reverse complement strand
TCTGAGAGAGTGATCTGTTTTTGCCTTCCATTTCTCTTGCTCTTTGGAGGTTTGAGAGCATTCGAAAGCTTTGTCTTCCATGTCAGAAATCCTTTCTTCTGCTTGCTCCATTCTGTTACTGAGGGATTCTACTGAATTTCTTAGATCTTTAAGGGCTGCAACTTCTTGTCTCAATGTGTCAAAATCTTTGGTCATTTTGTCTTTGAATTAGTTAACTTCTTGAGACATCTTTTGGGTCATCTTTAGAATTACTGCTTGAAATTCTAATTCCATCTTTTCTTCCATCCCGCTGATCTTATTTGCAATCCAGATTCTGAATTCGATTTCAGACATCTCAGCCATTTGCCTATGCAGGAGATCTTGTGCTGTGTCTGCCTTGTTGTTACTTGGAGGGGTTGGTCTACTCTGATTATTTGTATTACCAGAGTTTTTCTGTTGATTCCGCCTCATGGTTGTTTTTCACCGTTGCGTCTGGCCCTTCAAGTGGTTGGCGCAGGCCCGTGTGGTTGTCCAGGAAGGTTTTGGCTGGCGGTGGTCCTTCAGAGAAGCCTGGCAGTTGCCGGTGGGGGTCCCTGGAAGAAGGCTGGCCTGCAGAGGCCCCATGGGTGCCAGGTGGAGGCCTGTGCAGTTGCCAGGAGTGACCCTGACGGGGGGCCTGGTGATCACGGGCAAACTCCCTGGCAGAAAGCAGACCTACAGAAGTCCGGCAAGTGTGGGATGCAGGGCCAGGTGGTCGCAGGGGGAGTTCCTGGCTAGGGGGGCATGCCTGCAGACACCTGGCAGTCGCCAGTAGATTCCCTGGCAGAAGGCTGGCCTGCAGAGGTCCCGTGGGTGCCAGGTGGAGGCCTGCGCAGTAGCCGGTACTGTCTCTGACCGGGGCGGACCTGCAGGTGCCAGGCAGAGGCCAGCGCAATCGCCAGGGCAGACCTGTGGAGGCCTGGAAGTTGCCGGCAGAGTCTGTAGCAGACAGCGGGCCTGCAGAAGTCCAACAAGCACGGGGCACAGGGCCAGTTGGTCGCCCGGGGAGTTCCTTGTCCTTGGTGGGCTTGGAGAGGCCTGGCGGTTGCAGTCGAAGTTACTGGCAGAAGGCAGGCTTGCGGAAGCCTTGCAATCTCAGGTGCAGGGCTGCAGGGTCACCAGGGGATTTACTCGCCAGGGACAGGCCTGCAGGGGCCCTGCGAGTGCCAGCGGAGACCTGCTTGGTCACCAGGGGAGTTCCTGGCTGGGAGTAGACCTGCAGAGGCCTGACGGTCGCCGACAGAGTCTTTAGCAGACAGCCGAACTGCAGAAGCCCAGCAAGCACGGGTGTAGGGCCAGGCAGTTGCCAGGAGCGTTGCAGGCCGTGGGCCGCCCTGCAGAGGCTTGGTAGTTGCAGGCAGAGTTCCTTGCAGAAGGCAGGCCTGCTGAAGCCCTGCAAGCTCGAGCGCGGAGCCCGCACAGTCCTCGGGGGATTTAGTGGCCAGGGGCCCTGCGGGTGCCAGGCAGAAGCCCACGTGTGGTTGCAGGGGGTGGGGGGGTTCCTGGTCGGGGGCAGACCTGCGGAGGCCTGGTGGTCATCATCAGAGTTTCTAGTAGACAGCGGGCCTGCAGAAGCTCGGCAAGCTTGGGACGCAGGGCCAGGCTTTCACTGCGGCTTCCCTGGACAGAGGCAAGGGAGGCTCGCCGCGGTTCCCCCTGCTCCCCGCGGTTCCCCCTGCTCCCCCCCACCCCGTCCCTAGTCCTTACCTGGTGGGGCGCTTATTCCAGCAGGCGAGGGTGGTGCTGCTGCTCACGGACCTCCTCCTTCAATCTCAGCGGGGATTAGGCTTCTGGTTCCTCAGGTAAGGGGGCAAGGGTGTACAGTAAGTTCAGAATGGTGGGGAAAACTTTAGTTCAGTTTTTCTGCCTAGCAATAGAGTTTTTAGAGTCACACTGGGGTGTTCAGGGGAAGCACACCTCACTTCCCACAGCACTCTTCCGTGGGGTGAGACAAGAGGTCCACAGTTCACTGCTTGTCAGTAGAAAACTTGAAGGAGCAAAAGAGGAGAATAAAAAGAAAGGAAATAGTAAAGCAAGAAACTCAGAGCTTTCTTGGGGGAGGGGACAGGCACTCTTCCTTTCAGATGAATTTTGTACCTGAAGCTTGCTTTCTTAGGGTTGCAGCCATCTCAGCAGAGGTAATCCACAGAAATCACTTCTCTCTCTCGGCTGGGCTCCCAGTATTCAGCTTAATTGTGCAGTTTCTGGAGGTTATCTTCCCTTTTGGACAGGAGCCTTTTTCGGAAGCTGCTTCCAGTCAGCCATCTTGCTCCGTCCCACGGTTTATGGTTTCTCAACAGAGCACTTATGATGTTGAACTAAAGAGTGAGCTCAGTTAAATAGCCATTTAATAGATCTGAAAAGTGGGTTGCTTTGACTTAAGTACAATTTGTATTTTGCTATCTCTGGCAATATGCTTTATTATTAATTACATGAATTAATGTAGTATATATTAATAGTATAGCATAATAGTATAGAAAATTTGGAAAAGAGAAAGAAAAATATATAATTTCATTACTGTAAGAACCAGTAGATCCAGTTGTGGTCCTTCTCAGTATGCTGAACTTGCCTCAATTTTGGCTTCCCCCAAAATGAGATGCAGAAGAAATTTAGAAGGAAAGGAACACTCTGAGACAGTTGGTGTTGGTGGGTGTCTGTGTTGTTACTTGTGGCTTCAGGGGTAATAGCCTGAAACAGAGAGGCTGCCCTCTGGGTTGTGAGAAGAAAAATAGGAATGAATTGCTAGATTCTGTTCTCTTCCACCATTGCCTGTGACAGTAAGAGAATACTATCAACAGTTACTTGCCATTACTTTTAAAAATGAATGAAATAGGGCTCAACCTACAATTCTAACACCCTGGAGGGCTGAGGCGGGTGGATTGTGTGAGCTCAGGAGTTGGAGACCAGCTGGGCCTCTGTAGTCCCAGCTACTTGAGAGACTGAGGCAAGAGAATCGCTTGAAGCCAAGAGTTTGCGGTTGCTGTGAGCTATGATGCAATAGCCTCTACTGAGGGTAACAAACTGAGACTCTATCTCAAAAAAGTAGATAAATAAAACAAATGAAATGGAAAAATTATGAGAAAAATACAGCTGACTCAAGAAGAACTGAAAAGTTTAGGTAGTTCTATAATTGTTAAAGAACTTTAAGCAGTTAGTAAATTTCTTGACCCCAGTGGCATTGCAAGCAAGTTCTACCAAATTTTTAAGGAACAAATTATCTCTATTTTAACAAATAACTTCCAGATAGTAGAAAGAATACCCGCATCTCATTCTGTGAGGTCAGCATAATCCTAATATTGAAATAAATCAAGCAATTTTAGAAAGGTAAAGTATTTCACTCATAGCAGAAGTTACATAGCATTTGCAGTGCTGGCTTAAGGATAGATGTGACCAGAGGAAGAAAGAGGCCCTAAACAGAGTTATATATGTTTGGAACTTAGGTCATATGACAGAAGTGGATATCAGATGAGTAGGGACAGGTGATACTAGCCTGTGAAGAAGCTAGAAAAAACGGATTTTCTGTCTTATACTATAAACAAAACAATTCTAGAATGTTAATGACTTAGATGTTAAAAAGAAAAAGTTAAAACCCCACATACATTAGTATTTTGGACCTCTAAATAGAAGACTTCTTAAACTGACAGAACTGACTGTGAAAGAATGAGACTGATATGACTATCAAACACAAGTTTTAATACATTTGACTATTAAATTTTTTTGAACCAGGATCTCACTTGGTCACCCAGACTGGAATACAGTGGTACAAGCTCACTATATAGTCTCAAACTCATGTGCTCACATGATCTCCCACCTCAGTCTCCTGAGTAGCTGGCATGTGCCACCTAGCAAATTTTAAAAAGAAAAATTTTAGAGATGGGGTTTCACTATGTTGTCCAGGCTGGTCTCCATTTCTGGGCTCACGCAATCCCTCTGCCACAGCCTCCCAAGTGGGTGGCACTGTGGTGGATACCACCACACCCAACTTAACTGTTAAGACTAATAGCAGTGTTTAAACCTGAAGATAAATTAGAAATGATCTTTGCAAATGGGGAAAATTTGTAGTATGCTTTCCTAACAAAGAATAAATAAATAATTCCTATGAATCAATGAAAGAAGTGGACAAAAATAAAATGAGGCATTTAAAAAGAGAAAGTACATGTGCATATGAACAGAGTTTCAGTATCTTTTTTGATCAGGAAAATGTAAATCAAGACCACAGTAAGATGCTATTTTATACTTATCAGATTGGCAATGAACAAGTAAATCAAAAGGAAAGAAGAGAAAGAGGACAGGAAGTTCCTTTCCTGATGCTAAAGGTGGGAGAAAATGTAGATCCATGTTACTGATGAGAGTGTAAAGTGATATAGTCACTTTTGGAAAAGTTTGATATTATCTCCTCCTGTGTTTATATTCAAGAGATACTCCTGCACATGTATTGTAGGAGACAAGTACAATGTTCATGGCACGACTTACAATAGCAAAAGCCTGGGAACAACCCAGGAGCTCATCAAACCAGAGAATGAATATAAAATGGGATAATCATCATGCGGTATGTTAAAAATAGTGACATATGAGACACTATCGATTCATAACAATATAAAGTAAGAAAAATCCATAAAGATGATAATCTGGGATATTATTATGTTAAGAACAATTTTAAAATATACTCTTTAGGAATACATATAGATAAAACCAAAATGTAAAAAAGGAAAGCAAGCAAGAGAATGAAACACATAGGATTTGGCTCGACGCCTGTGGCTCAACAGGCTAAAGTGCCAGTCATGTACTCCTGAGCTGACGGGTTCGAATCCAGCCCCGCCAGCCCCGGCCTGCCAAACAGCAATGGTGGCTGCAACCTAAAAATGGCCGGGCATTGTGGTGGACGCCTGTAGTCCCAGCTACTCGAGAGGCAGAGGCAGGAGACTCGCTTGAGCCCAGGAATTGGAGGTTGCTGTGAGCTGTGTTGCCACGACACTCTATCCAGGGTGACAGCTTGAGGCTCTGCCTCAAAAAAAAAAGAAAAGAAAAGAAACACATAGGATTCAAGATAGTAGTATAGGGCAGGAGTGGAGACATGGTGCAGACAGGCCTGCCATGTATTTAGACGTAAGTCATTGTTAACTCTAGGCCCTCACCTGTACGTGGGGACAGTCCTCACCTGTACATTTACTTATTCATAAATGCTTGCTACATTATTTAAAATAGCTAATTAGATTATTGACTAAATAAAAAGAGGACACATTTGTCTCACACACAGACCAGTGACAATAGTACATTGTGGACCAAGGATTATGATTAATTTGAATGCACTGGTGATTAAAAAAGGAAAGGTAACTGGGCATTGTGGCATTGTTCCAGCTACTTGGGAGATTAAGGCAAGAGAATTGCCTAAGCCCAAGAGCTGGAGTTTGCTGTGAGCTGTGATAGCACAGCACTCTACTGAAGGTGACAAAGTGAGACTCTGTCACTAAAAGAAAAAAAAAAAAAGGAAAGGAAAGGGAAAGTATCTTAAATCTCAAATCATAGCAGCAATTAAGAAATGATATTGACAGTTGATAATATAATGCTTTTCTTGTTATTAAGGAAATAATTGTTAGGGGATAAAGAAAAATCTTTTTTTTTTTTTTTTAGACAGAGTCTCACTGTATGGCCCGTGTTAGAGTGCTATGGCATCACAGCTCACAACAACCTCAAACTCTTGGGCTTAAAGGACTCCCTTTGTCTCAGCCTCCCAAGTAGCTGCTGGGACTACAGGCATCTGCCACAATGCCTGGCTATTTTTGTTGTTGTTGTAGTTGTCATTGTTTAGCAGGTCCCATTGAGTTCTAACCCACCAGCCCTGGTGCCAGGCAGGCATCCTAACCACTGAGCAATGGGCACCAAGCCAGAAAAACTCTTTGTAAATGTGTCTTTGAATGTGCTTGGGTTAGTTGATGACCAATGTTTAACTTAAGAGGATGCCTGAAATAGTTTTAACCACAGAGATAATTGCTTAATTTTATCTATAAATTTTACTACAGTTTTTAACAAGGAATATTAGGTCTCTAGTCTACTTACTCAAATTTTTAAATTTTCTTTCTTTCTTTTGTAAGGAGATGGAGTCTCTGCAGTTCTTCTGCCTCAGCCTCCCAAGTAGCATGTGTACACCACCGTCCAGCTAACTTAAACATTTTTTGTAGAGTTCTCACTGTGTTGCCCAGGCTGGTCTTGAAATTCTGGTCTTAGACAGTCAGTCTCTAGCAAAGTGCTAGGATTACAGCTGTGAGCCTCCTCACCCATCCCTACTTATTCAAATTATATAGCAGTTCCAAAAGGCATACTTTTTAAGAAATCTGTTGGAATAAATGTGAAAAAATGGTTTTCTTATTATAGTGTTTAACCTATTAATGGAAAAAAGTTTCTAAGTAATTTTCTCCTGTTCTTTTTTTACATTTTATTTAAAATTTGAGTTTAGACTAGGCAAGGTGTCTTAGGCCTATAATCGTAGCACAGGAGTTAGGGCAGGTTATTAAAATACTAGAAAGACTTATCTCTGTCTCTGTATCTTTTATGGAGGTAATTAAGCCTTTCAGTTTCCCTTTTCCAAAGTATTATGATATAGACCTGTCATATACATTAATCAGTTACTATAAATATTAAAAGATTTTAGAGCTTGCTGTAGAGCTTGTTTGGGATACATTTTTGAAGTTAAACATTGTTCTCACAGATTCTGTGGCTACAATAAGAAAAATAAAATAAAAATAAAAACCTAGTGTGGTTGTACACACTTGTAGTCCCAGCTGTTTGGGAGGCTGATGCAAGAGGATCAGTTGAGCCCAAAAGTATGAGGTTACTGTGAGCTATTACACCACGGTACTCTACCCAGGGCGTCAGAGTGAGACTCTGCCTCAAAAATAAATAAATAAATAAATAAACAAACAAACAAATAAAATTAGATAACTTAGATAAGGATATATGTAAGTATATGTTTATATAATATACCTACATATCACAATTATGTAGAAATAAATTTAAAACTCTTGATAACATTTTTGTACATTAAAGTATGTATATAAATACATTTGTGTATGTAGATATATGTGTATTTTATATGAATGGATCATAGCTGGCTTGATTTTGAAAAATATATGTAAGATTTTAGGGCAAATTGGCCATATTAAAATGATTTATAATTTGACATACAACACAGTACAATTGTGTTATAGCCTTCCTGCTTGCCTATAAAAAATTAAAACTGTTTGTGTTTAATTTCAGAGCAAACCTATGGACAGGTTGACATATGTTCCTTAACTTCTGCTAATATTTGGCAAGATATAGAATGCTTTGTGAAGTATATAGCTTTAATTTAATTTTCCAAAATACCTAGTGTAACATACTTCCTTCTCTGAATTACTAATTATAATAGGATCACATGGTATAGCATTTGACTTTGTGTATAGTATTTTTACTTCCCACTTATCGTATAATTAAAGGTAGGAAAAATAATTTATGTTACTTGTGTCTTTCTGGGACACTTTGCCTGGATTTGAGAACATACCATAGATACTGATACTTAATTAAAAGCAAATTAATTTTATTGTAGTCATGTGCTTTAAAGTATTTTGACTGAAACCCAAATATATTTGTTTAACTTGAGTGTAGCCTAAAGGGTTTAGAGAAATAGTGACAAAGGCATTTCTACTGGAATGTTGAGTATTTGTGTTTTGTTGGGTCAGTTAATTAACCAGTTTGACTTATAATGAGGAACCTGATGTTGACGAGCTTGGACTGAAAAGTTGGGAGAAGACCTCAAATGCCAGAAGGTGTTGAAAATACTAAGAGCCCCAGTGGTTCTCAACCTGTGGGTCATGACCCCTTTGTAACAATGAAAATACATCCTGTATATCTGATATTTACATTACTATTCATAACAGTAGCCAAATTACAATTATGAAATAGCAACGAAAATAATTTTGTGGTTGGGGGTCACCACAACATGAGGAACTGCATTAAAGGGTTGTGGCATTAGGAGGCATTAGGAAAGTTGAGAACCACTCTTAGAGCTTTAGGAATTTTAATCTGGTGGCTGGTGGTGTCCAGGATAGATCAGAGGTTGGAGGAAGGAGGAAGACGAGCCAATAGGAGGTCTTACAATGCAGTGGTTCTTAGTCACATCCCAGTCTTCCTCCAAATGCACCACATATGAAGATTAGTATATGAGAGCTGTTTCTTTTACTGACACTGCACTCATTGCAGATGAGATTTTCATAACAGAGTAGAATAGGGGAGGAGAGGATGTCATAAGATTTTTTTAAAGACCACACATTATTCTGATGCTCCCCCCCTTTCCTAACAGGAAAAATTACTATTAAAACTGTTAAACTTTAATAGTACAAAAGCTTGAAATAATTTGAACTTACAAGGAAGGGAAATGAAGTTGAAAGCAAAGATGACACCTAGCAATTGACTGTGGTGGCTTTGAAATGCTAAGCATGTGTGACTAGCTTAGCAAGCTAGCTAGAAGGGTAGTGCACTGGCAACTGGCACAGAGAGGGGAGGGGGTGCTTAGTCAGGTATTAATATTTGGGAAATGTAATCATGGCTCCACACCTTAATTGTTAATGTAATTGGTTGTGTTACTAGGTGGCAAGCTTTTTAAAAGAATAATTTTATTTTTCTGCAGGAGTTTATGGAAGCACTTCCGTGCTGTAAGCCTTTGTTTATTTTTACTGGTATTTCCTGCTTATATGGCTTATATGATTTGCCAGTTTTTTCACATGGATTTTTGGCTTCTTATCATTATTTCCAGCAGCATTCTTACCTCTCTTCAGGTAAGCCTGGGATTAGATTTAATTAACTTCATATAATAACTGATACTCTTATTTTTCCTTCAGGAAAAGAATTAAACTTTTTTAAAGATTAATGATGTGGTCTTTTACGTGATTACTTTCTACCGTTTTTACAAGAACATAAATACACTTTTAGAATAGGAGTTAGGGCAGGTTGCTAAAATACCAGACAGGACTTATCTCTGTCTCTGTATCTTTTACCAAGGTAATGGAGTCTTTCAACTTCTCTTTAAAATTAAATATCCTCACAGATTCTGTGGCTATAAAAAGAAAAATAAAAAAGCTAAACACTCAAAAATATCCAGTTTTATGATGTATATAAATTTATGTGATGCATGTGTATATTATACACACATACCATATATACTTAAAAACACGTACATGTACACAAAACATTGCCCTAGAAATGATAAGCTTATTATAACTTAAAGATGGTTTTTGCTGCCTGATTAGTAAGAAGTAAAAGAAATATAGCACTGACGATGAAGATTTACTTGGTGTTCTTTGTAGAAGTAAAAGTTCTTTGGCTCAGCGCCCATAGCACAGTGGTTAAGGTGCCAGCCACATAACACCGAGAGTGGTGGGTTTGAACCCAGCCCTGGCCAGCTAAACAAAGACAACTGCAACAAAAAATAGACAGGCATTGTGGCAGGCACCTGTAGTCCCAGTTACTTAGGAGGCTGAGACAAGAGAATCACTTAATCCCAAGAGTTTGAGGTTGCTTTGAGCTGTGATGCCACGACAGGCTACCAAAGGCGACATAATGAGACTCTGTCTCCAAAAAAAAAAAAAAAAAAAAGTAAAAGTTCTTGGGGGGTTTTATAATGGGAATCACTATAGAATGAGGGAAATTAAGATAGAATTGACAGGATTTGGTGAACTGGGGAATCAAAGAAAGGGAAGATTGTCAGAGAAAACTGATGACTCATCAGCATTGTTTTTGGAAAGTTGTCTGAAGCTGTGGCTTTTTGCTGTCTAATAACTGGGTGACTAAGATCACCTACATTTTTAATTATACAGTGTATCTTCTTTTTAGACTTCATGTCTTTTTCAATTTATTAAAAACATTTTTCTTGAGTATTCCTATTTATTAGATTTGAAGTATAATATCCTAAAAGTACCAGGAGGACAATATTGTTTAAAACCTATAAATAAAGTTGCTTAGTGATCATATTCTCTTTTAATATACATATTTTCTTTTCAGGTTCTGGGAACACTTTTTATTTATGTTTTATTCATGGTTGAGGAATTCAGAAAAGAGCCAGTAGAAAACATGGATGATGTCATCTACTATGTGAACGGCACTTACCGCCTACTGGAGTTTCTTGTGGCCCTCTGTGTGGTGGCCTATGGTGTCTCAGAGACCATCTTTGGAGAGTGGACAGTGATGGGCTCAATGATCATCTTCATCCATTCCTACTATAATGTGTGGCTTCGGGCCCAGCTGGGGTGGAAGAGCTTTCTTCTCCGCAGAGATGCTGTGAATAAGATTAAATCATTACCTGTTGCTACTAAAGAGCAGCTTGAGAAACACAATGATATTTGTGCCATCTGTTACCAGGTAACTCAATAAGAATCTATTTGGGTGGGTCAGACAGCATATCCCTTGGGACTGTAACCTCATTAACCAAATTCAATTTAAATTTCTAGGCAGAATTATCTCCTATGTTAAAAAACATGGGCCTCAGAGATTATTAAAGACCTGATTAAATATTTCCATTTTATTTCTAAGTTAGATTTTTAATTTAGTCCCTAAAGTTCTAATTTATTGTTATTTCCAACATTATCGCTCACCCATAAATAAAGGAAAAACAGGTTGGGTGTATTTTATATTTACTCCTAAATAGACACACATACTATTCAAATATACTATCAATTAGGAGTCAGCAACTCCTGAAAAGTGTTGTGCCAAGATTCTGACTCTTTTCCTTCTAATATTCCCAAAGTGGGGAAGAAACATTCATGTACTTAATCTAGGTGGAGAGAGCACGTACTCACCTATGGGTTGCTGAATATTTGAGAGGGAGGCCAGCATTTTTGTGTCAGGGGCGGGGGTGGCTATGGTAGAGGCTAGCAGTTGGCGTGGTGCTTCAGCTTGCCTGTCTGCATTCTGTGGTACATGCACCACAAAGAGCCTGATGGCTGCTTTCTTTCCAAATTAAAGATGGTATTTTAATCACCTTGGAAATAAAACAAAAAGGCTTAAAGTTTAGTCATTAGTCATCTGTGCAAGAGGGTAACTAAGGAGCAGCTTTTCCTCTTACACTGCTGGAAATGTGGACAGACACTGGACAACCATGGAAACTATGTTGCATTTAAAGTCACTTGTAAATTTAAGAGTATAGTTTGATGGAATAAACCTATAGATAGTGATATACAGGGAATGTTCTTTCTTTAAGGCTGCTTTTATAGATTAGGTGGGATGTGTATATAATTGTATATGTTTAAAAAACTATCTAGAACTGTAATTTTCTAATAGTAGAATGCAACTACCAAGTTTTTTATTGTGATCAGAGCATACTTTTGGATACTAGTACAACGATGTCTCCCATTTGTTTTTGCCTTTGAGGCAACTGAGAGTAATGTAGATCCTACCCCTCATTTCCAAGTGAGTCATTCTGTTAGCTCAGTTTATTATCAAAGTGAACTCTAGCTCTTTTGTGCTAGGTTTCCTCATTGTACTCAGAACAAAGCACATCAGCTTCAGCAGCTGATGTCTAATATTCCATCTCTGGGATTCGAGAGTCCTCTTTTTGTATTTGCTGTTGTCACATCACTTTTTTTGAGCTGCTACAACTACCTGCTGATATCACATAGAAAATAAGAGCAAACTGCTTAGATTCCCACCTGGCTGCTTTTCCTTGGATGGCTTTCTGCTTAAAAGTTGATGCCCAGGTGTTAGCAGTTCTTAGCAAGGAATTTCTGGGATACTCACACCTCCTTGAGACTTTAACAGAATTAATATTTGATTCACCAAATGTATATCTTTACAACTTTAACTTCCTGTTCTCAGGCTTCCTTCTTCAAATATCTTCACACAAGAAAGATTAATGGAAAGTATATCACTCTTATTTCAGTGTGAGTGTATAAAAGTCACATGAGTAGCTATCATAACTAAAGATTTATGAATTTCCATCTCCAGATATCTCAGTTCAGTAGGTCTGGGATGTCCCAGGAATATGCTTAAAAAAATATTCTGGTGCAAGTTGAGAAACACTGGCTACAGACATAAAATCTTAAACATTGAACATGCATTGGCCCTAATGAGATTGCCACTTCCAGTAACCTGGTGTTATATATGGCTGATTTATCATGGCTAATTTCATCATGGAGTAATCTGTTTCGCTGTGTTGAATTATAACTATGTAAAAAGTCCTGTCTTTCCCAAAATGTGGAAACACCCTAAATGCCCACCAATCCAGGAATGGATTAACAAGCTATGGTATATGTACACTATGGAATACTATTCAGCCATTAAAAAAAATGGAGACTTTACAGCCTTTGTACTAACCTGGATGGAAGTGGAACACATTATTCTTAGTAA
>CAUYON010098438.1:0-48658 GCA_963573935.1 Arctocebus calabarensis | reverse complement strand
TAGGTAGAGGTCTTTCTGAAGTACCAGCAGTTCAGAGAGAAATGACTGATGAGAGAGAGGCAAGTTCACAAGATCTAGGGGAAGTATTTAAAGCAGAATGAAGAGCAAGTGCAAAGGTCTCCCCTGGACTCTTTGAATGAGGTGTGTCTCCGCTCCTTCTTCCCTCTTTCCAAAAGATCACTGTTACTGTACAGGAAAGTTATCTTGTCATGAAACATCTTTCTGTTTTTTTTTTTTTTTGTAGAGACAGAGTCTCACTTTATCGCCCTGGGTAGAGTGCCGGGGTGTCACACTGCTCACAGCAACCTCCAGCTCTTGGGCTTAAGTGATTCTCTTGCCTCAGCCTCCCTAGTAGCTGGGACTACAGGCGCCCGCCACAGCGCCCGGCTATTTTTTTTTTGTTTTGCAGTTCGGCCGAGGCCGGACTTGAACTCGCCACCTTCGGTATATTGGGCCGGCGCCCTGCTCGCTGAGCCACAGGAGCCGCCCAATATAACATTCTTTTACATTTAGATTTTTCCATGGCATGCAGAACACACATTCTCTAAATGTATGTCAATACCCTTATTTTTTGTGTGTGTGATGTTTTCTCCTAATTCTTGCTTCTAGCATCTGCATGTAAACAGCCTTTATTTTGCCCCGGAAGGATGTTTCTTAATAACTGAGATAAGATTCTTTTCAGCTATCCTTTTTGTTGTTCTGAGTAAAACATATAACCTAAAAATGTATTAACCTTTTGAAAATTTTAAGCCATGTTTGGCACATGACTGGTTTTGTAAATATTTCATATACATTACAAAATACAAATATGCTCTTTCTTTCAAAGGCAGAATTTCTTTTGTTGATTGAGTTATCCCAAACACTATCCTCACTTAGTTTTGGTGTATGATATTCATTTTCATATTCATTTACATTCCCAGCCCCATCTTGCAAATATATTAAAATCTCCCTTTAGGGTTATATTTTAAAATCGTATTTTCCTTGCATTTATAATAAGGGCTTTTTTATATTTGGCTGCAACCCTGAGGGTTGTATATGATATACTGTTTTATTGTCTTCATAAATTGTGCTTTATTATTTTGCAATATCCTTCCTATTTAGGGCTTTCAGCCTTGAGTTCTCTCTTACCCGATATTGATATTGCCAGTATAATTTTCTTTGTAGTCTTTTAAAAAAATATTTTATCACTTTGCTTTAAGAGTTATTTCCTGGGTGGTGCCTGTGGCTCAGTGAGTGGGGTGTTGGTCCCATATACCAAGGGTGGTGAGTTCAAACCCAGCCCTGGCCAAACTGCAACAACAAAAATATGAATAAATAAATAAAAATTTTAAAAACAGAGTTATTTCCTATAAGTAATATAGACTAGAGGTAGGTGTATTTTAAAACCTGGCTGACTATTCCTGTCCTGAAATAGACTATATTAGGCCAGTCACATGCAGTGTTATCAGTAACAATGTGGTTTCCTCTCATCTGTTACTGTCGTGAATAGATGATTCTGAGTATTAATTTCCTACGACGACTGGAAAAAATTACTACAAACGAGTTACAATAACACGCATTTATTATTTTACTGTTCTGTTGGCTAGATGTTCAACACCAATTTCACTGGGCCAAAAAATCAAGGTGTCAGTGGGTTTGCATTTCTTTCTGGAGGCTCTAGGGAAGAATTTGTTTCCTTGCTTTTTCCAGTCTCTAAGGCACACTGCACCCATTGGCTAATCCTCCTTGCTTCTTTTATGAAGCCTGCAACATTGCACTTTTCTGACCATTCTGTAGAACTTCCTCCTGAGCGTACTTCAGGAAGTTTGATGCCTGTAAGGACTCGTATGATTAGACTCTGCCCACTCAGACAATGGAGGATGGTCTCCCCATCTCAAGGTTCCTATCTTAGTCATATTTGCTAAGTCCTTTTTCCATGAACATAGCTTATTCACAGAGGAGGATGTGGACATCTTGCGGGGGAATTATTTTTTGGCACACACGGGCTGAAGTACCCTGAGTCACCTTGCGGGGGCGTTATTCTTCCTGCCACACACTGGCTGAGCCCCCCAGTTTTGATGCATTGTCTTGATTGGAGTGTGTCTATTCTGCTCAGTTCCCATTATTTAGCCTTCCTTTTGTATATTCCCAATCACTCTATGAGTACATTACCCTCTTAAATTTAACCGTACAAGGTGCAGAATTACTTACATGTAAGAAATGCCTCTCTTCTTCCTCCTCAATTGAAGTTTCTGTTCTCATTCATTTGGTATTTCTATACTTGTAATATGAATGCTTTTCTCAAACATAATTTCTCATCAGTAATTTCTGACAAATGAGTGTTTTTCTCAGATGGTGTAGTAACATAGACATTAAATGAATTCTTGCATGTTCTCAAACTCAAGTATCTTTCATCCTAACAGGTAAAGAATATTATCCCAACCTATCAGATTCCTGAACTCCAGTCCTTTTTTCTTGCCAGTCTCAAGGGTTTTATTTCCAGCCATGACCTTTCATTGCTGCTACTGAGAACTCTGAGAAAAAACTGTTTTTACCTTTGTAAGAAATTTTTTTTTCTTACCCGAAATTTTTACATATTCTTATTTTTTCAGTTCAGAAATTTTACCCAGGTAACGTTTAGGTGTGTGTCTTTAAAAAAAAAAAAAATCATTCCTCTCTGCTTCTCAGCAAGCACTTCTAACCTGCAGATTCAGATTCAAATTATTCGACTCAGTTTAATTTTCTTCTTCTTCTTCTTAATTACAGACTTTCTCCAACTTATTTCCTTTTCATCATCTGAGAACTCCCATTATTTGTAAGTTATGCCTATTAGATCTGCCTTCCAGGTCTTTTATACATTCCTGATTGCTTTCATCTGTTTATATTTGCGTCCATATACTTGAAACATTTCTTCTATTTAATCTTTCAGGCTTTAATTTTGAATCTCAATAGCGAGCATTCTTTCTACAAGTTCATGTATTAAATGTTTTAATTTGAAAATCATTCTTTCGAAGGACTATAATTGAATGTCCCTAAAGAGACTTAGATCCCCTTGGAGGAGTTACTCTATTTTGTTGTACACAGAGAGACGTATTTACATGACAGGGCTCAAAGAAACATCTCACAGCAACATTCCCTTGTGTGCTGGTAAGAACACAGCAGTTTTTGTTCCTGGGGGCTAATTTGGAAAGTTGTCAGTTCCCTATTGAGATTCTGGAAAAACCCTCTGCTTTGCTGCCTTTTAAGCTGTGAAGCCTACTGGTCTCCTCACTTCAGAGACAAGACAGTGCTTGGCCCAGTACGAAACTCCCCAGAAATGCCTCCATAGACAAAGATGCCAGCAGGGCCTTGAAAGAACAGTCGAGCAGGATGGCACTACTTTTATTTTGTTCTATATTGTTTTGGTTTTTTTTTTAGAGAGTCTCTGGATCTCTGTGGACCAAACTCAATCCAGCATGCAAGAGCTTTATTTTCTCTCTCTAAAATAGGGACAAGATTTCTAAGACAAGGAAAATTATGCAAAATACAAAAATAAAGCTAAAGGCTATGAAAAAATACTTGTAGTCATATTTTTCTTGCACAAATTAAAACTTAGAAAAAAACATTTAATAATCTTCTAGTTTAAGCCAGGCAACCTTAGGCTCTTTTAATTATGTTAATGTATTTAATTTCTATAATAAAAAGAACCATGAGCAGGTATTATCCTTTATAAATAAGAAAAATGCTACTTGGAGAACTTAATGAACTTTTGCAAAGTCCCCCCAAAGTGCAGAAGCAGGATTCAAACCCACATCTTTCCACTCCAGTTCCACTGCACTTTCCACAATTCTCCATTCTGCAGAATTGTCTGGAGAATTGTCCTCTCAATGGAATTTTATGCCCTCTGGCCTTCTGTAAAGTCATTCCAACAGCTGTCTATACTAACAGTGTGTACATATATTTTCAAAGTCATAGCATCTTATTTAATGTCTCTGGCAATAAATTCAAGCTTGAATTTAGTTATGAAAAAAGTTTCTCTACTGACAAATTTTTTTCCTTTCCCTTCTTTTTTTTTGTCTTTTACTGCCAGAAAATTTCATTCAGCCAAATTTAAGACCTAATTCCAATAATCAAATTATCTTGGCTAAATGATAATTCTTTCAAACTGGAAGGGATTATCTTCTCTGTCTTTATTACACTTATTTTTCTTAAAAGCATTATCAAATAATTTTGAATATATAAAGTAAATTGATAATAATAAAAAGTGAATTGTGACCTTCCACATGTTTTGACAGGTATTAAGAGATGTTCTGATTATAGAAACAACTCACTGGGCATGGAGGAGAAATAAAACAGATAACTAAGCTGTTTTTCTTAAGCAATTAGGGACAATTTGAAAGATTTGAAAGGAAATCATTTTAGGAGAGACAAAGGAGAAGTGATTGAAAGAGAGAGAAAGGCATATACAAACGCTGGGCATAGGGAGCTTAGGTAGAAGAGGTGATGGACAAATCCCCTGAGCAGCTCTGGTGCAGAGCCCAGGACTTGACATGCACTGTGTCCTCTCCAGCTGACTCCATGACTCTCCCTCAGTTCTTTCGCATCTCTTGGCCTCTACTAGAAGTCACATTAAGACAACTCCAGGACATCAAGAGAGCTCCCACAACATCCATCGGGAATGTGGGAACTCATGCCTCCTTGCTCCTTCTGTTGCTCTCTTTAATCCCTGCTTATCCAGGTTGTTGGAGCCTCCTGCCTATCGTGAAGCTTCTCCAAACAAAAAGTAAGCAACACATTATCATATGCCCTCAGCCTTATCTGGTGGTTGACCAGCTCCCCTAAGAACTCTCTCATGGTGCTCTGTTGGGCCCAGCGAGCCTCAGTATGCAGAATTCTGCAGTTCTGGTAATTCGCAGCTGAGAAATAAAATGTGTCTCAGTGTGGGCAGCCCCAGCCTCAACTGAAAGCTCTTCTAGGCTCTTTTTCTTTGTTTGGAATGGAGGGCAAGAGTGTTCCACAGGGAAGAAAGAAGAAAATCCAATCACCTGCCCCCCACCTTGGTCTATAATTTATTCTCCAATTCTTGCCTCAAATAGTCTGGAATGTTTGATGTGGATTCACTATCACAAACTAGTTCTGCTCACTTTAGGGGTAATTGACATGGACGTCTCAACACTTCTCGTTAGAGTCTTTGGGAATTCTCACCAATTATCCTCCAAGGCTCAGTTGTAGGCCTGGTTCTCTGGGGACCAACTGAGGTCTCCATACAGAGGTGTGTGTTGGAGATTGGGCAGAGGAGAAAGTTAAATTTGGATGAAGTTGCAACAAAACTCTCCCCCAGTTCTATAGGGAGCTCTGGAGCAGGGAGAGTCCTTCAGAGTTGCCCCAAACTACAACAAGGACTGGAACCCTAAAGGAAGGGAACCTTGGGAGCTACGGGAAAGGGAAGCGACAGAAGAATGAGTTACTAATCTAATAAATAACTTCCATTTTATTTTCACTTTTATCCTTGTCCTTGACTCGCCTTTTTCAGTGGCAGTTTGCCATGTCATTCCACCCAATTTTTCACTGCAGAAAAATGAAATACCATTCTAGGTGAATGCCAACTTTCCTTAAACCTCAGAGCCTCAAATGGAAAAGTTCTCAAAGGTAAGAGTTCTCTCTTTTGAGAACCTCAAAAGTTCTCAAAATCAGAGGAGACCATTAGTCAATGACATGTCTTCCACATTGGTAGGAACACCATTCAATCTAACAGTTGGAACCCAAAATGTGCATTCCTCTCACCCCATCACAGATGCTTTGAATTTATTACCTCTGTTTTCTCTAATTGGAACTTCGGAGACCGAAATGGTAACACAAAGAATTGAATTGAAGTAGAAACTAGCTCTCTAAGGACGGTATTGTATTTTCTGTCAAAATTTGCTCATTACTCCTAATGAAAAAGATCTACACTCCATTTGCAAAGTTTGCATTGGCACAGGGTACATCATAGAAATGGATATTACTGAAACATAGGTAGATTTTCCAACAGCAAAGTCACTAGAAGGAGCTGATTTACTTGAATAATTTCTGGTAGTGGCAATTTATATTTAAACTGCACAATGCTTTCACATCTTGGATTCATAGTTTTGTTTAACTTTGAGCAAATCCCTTTCCCTCTCCTCGTCTCAGTTTTTCCTTCTTCAGAGGTGCTGGGGGAAAGGAAGAGGCAGGAAGAGGAACGCCTGTTCTGCAAAACTATCAAGGTTTGCTCTGAGGAAGAAATATATTAAATAGATAAATATAAAATAATTTAAAATTCCAGTGTACAATGGAATGAAAACTATTATATGATTTTATGAAAGACAACATAGTATGACACAAGGATTCTCAAATTGACAATGCAGTGGAATTATCGGTAGCCTTTATTTAATTGAGATGATTGGGCACTATTTCAAAAGATTCTAAATCAGTTCTTCTGGGATGAAGCATACAAATGAATATTTTTAACAAGTGATTTGGCAGTGGAGATGCAAATAGCAGACCCAGGTGTGCAGAGATACTGAGAGCCAGCATAATTGTGGCAACTACACTTCCTTCCCCACTCACTAGTCACTAGCACTTGGCCATGGACCATCAGTGGCCCTCAACAGTATCAAGCCTGTTTGATTGCATGTGCATATGAGATTAAAAGGAGCTTATTCCAAAGGATTGCATTCAAAAGTGAAAAGGATGTTCCTTACAAGATGCAAACCATTCTGCGTCAATGACTGTTAGTAAAATTCCATGCCTCTACTAACGAAAATGAGTTCACGGGGAATGGGTGGGAACATTTCATAAAATGAAACAATCCTAGAAATTTCAGATTAGAAAAAAGTGATAAGGAGACATGGATGGCATTCTTTTGGAAAGGAGAAAGGATGCAGTGAAGCAAGGAACTAAAATATGGTTCTTCTCAAATTCGTTCATTCCCAGCAGTGTTCATTTGAGTGACATTCCAGATCATGGTAATTCTTACTATCTCTTTGTAGGAGTCATGATTTTTGAGAAAAGATGTGTCCTACCATGATAAGCAGTATGAAAAATATGGAACTTTGTTCCAAGATACTTTACCATTACTATTCTAAAGAGTAGTAATAGCTATATACCCCGGAGAATATATGTATGAATTAATTATGCTCAAGGACACAAAATATGGCTTCTAGCTCTGATTAAATCAGCATCCTACTATTTCTTTCCCTAACATCAGCAAAATTAAATAGGTTACAGTTTGCTATGATTTGCAAAGAGTTTTTCCCTGGCAAAAATCATCCTGAAATTTTATTCCCAATATGGTGTGTTCCCCAGTGGGAGGTGTTTGGGTCTTGGGGGAAGAACATTCATAAATAGATGAATGCCATTACTCGAGAGTGAGTTCTCCCTCTCATGGAAACGCTTTAGTTCCCTTGAGAACAAGTTGTTATAAAGTGAGACTTTGCTTCCTGCTCCTCTTGGTTCCTTTCCATGCCTGCCTGCTTCCCCTTTCACCTCTCCCCATGTTACAAGACAGCGCAAAATCCCTCACCAGGAGCCGAGCAGATTCAGTGACATACTCTTAGACTTTCCAGCCACCAGAATGGTAAAATGAATAAACCACTTTGATCACGTCCATCTTTTTGTTTCCATTTTATCTTCCTTAACACCTCTGAAGCTTATTCTGGGTTAAGAACTTATTTTTAGGATAATTTCATTATTTCATGAGTGAATTAATGAAGTTATAAAATGAATTTATAACTTCTTTATAAATTACCCAGTCTCAGGTGTTCTGTTCTAGCAGCACAAACAGACTGAGGTACAGTCCATGCTACCTTTGACAGGTATTTAAAATGAAAAACACAGTCACACTAACCTTGTACATTTAAGCATATAGAAAGTGTTCAGATGTCTCACTGTTCAATCAGCACCATCTGGCTTTGCAGGTGATTAACAACTTTCTTCCAGTTACTTAATCAGCCTTAACATTTACTGAGCACGTTCAAGGATAGAAAGTTCATATGGAATGAAACTTGGCAGGAAAAGGTGGTTATAGATATGCTCACAGCACACTCAGTAAGACTTTAAAGAGCCACTGTGATAGCTCTAACCTTGGGAAATTCTGCAAAACTGTCAATTGCTGCTTGTAAACTTTGCAACTCGGAAAAGGAAAAGCATGTATTTCCCTGTCAGGAAGATGCAAGGTTTGGCTGAAACGCTTCTGGGCTTATCCATTTCACTGATGTTAAAAATGAGCTATTGATTTCCCTCACACCATACAGTCTGTGGAGGAGAACTAGCTAAGGCATGCTCCTGGTATGAAGTGGGCTGAGGTTATTATGCTACAAAAATGAGATATTGGAAAAGTTTTGACAACATGTAGAACTAATTAGAAAGCACCACCCAAAACACAAAGCAAGTTACCATGATATGAAACATTTAAAGGTTTGTGTCCCAAATCTCATCTCAGGTTACTCTGTCATTGAATGCAATACTGGGCCAGCGTGCTAACTATTAATAGTACTTCTTTCTCAGCAAATAGATGACAATGTTCAAAACATATTCTGTCAGAAAATCACAGAGGACAGTTGGATCATTTCAGAGGCATTGGTGCATTACTCATTAGAAGAAAACAGTATCAGGGGATAGAAAAAAATAGGAAGTAAGTTTGGGGTCTAAAAATGTCAACATTAAAAAGTGTGATCATTACCTTTCTCTGGATCCAAAGTTGGAAACTGACCCTGTGTTCACGAGGATTAATTCAAACTGTGACAGGTCCCCTTGCCTAAGACAATGGCTGGTTGGTAGATGATGGGAAATCAGTGAATAGTTCTGTACTGAAGAAATAAATATCTCTGTCACTTTTGATTTGTCAGGTCCCAATATTCATAGCAATACATCTATTGACAGCCAACAAACAGGGCATTTTTATTAATTCACATGAGTTTGACAGCAAATAGTGAAATGAGTCAAACAACTTCTAGAAGATAATCATGACCAATATTCAAGTTTCAAAAGAGAAATAACATCACCAACTTGGTTTCTCCCATAGCCAGATCATTGGATTGATCTACAAATGTTCTTACTATGTCTTAAAGACCTTAAAATACTTGGAAGTTGGACTTTATTTAGCTGTATCTGGTACATCAAAGTATCTTTTCAAATGCTTTTTTTCAAAATCATTAGTGTCACATGCAACTATATTTAACCTATTAATTTAGCATTGCCTCAGCCTCTTTGGGTTTCTTAACCATGAACAGGAGACATTGTAATGAGGTGGGTAAAAGCATGAACCCCAGTTTTAAATTGCTGAATTTGAATCCTGGATTTACCCACTTAGTGGCTGTGATATTTCCTGAAGATCTTTTCAGCTAATTTCACCTCAGTTTTACCATCTGTAAAGTGGGTCTAATAAACAGTACCTTTGTACGGAAATCATTAGTTAAGCTAATCAGTTAATTGGTTGACATGTGTGAAGCACCTAGAAAGCAGAACAGTGTGAGTATTATGTAAACATGTTATTATAATTATGTATATTTTATATTCATACAGAAAATATTTGTTTCTCACATGCACAGATAATCATGAAATTGAAATAAATAGTGCAGCGGTAAATCCGAATGTAATCTCTTAAATCCTGCTCCATCATTTGATTTTGATCACTTCCATCTTTTGGTTTCCATTTTATCTTCCTTGACACCTCTAAAACTTATTCTGGGTTAAGAACTTATTTTTAGGATAATTTTATTATTTTCCACAATGATCAACCTGAAGTTATATGACTATCTGTATGAGGCCATTTGTGTCGATAGTTTACCAATTTTTTGGTTTATAAAGAGTCGCTTTTGCTGTCCTGGTTTATAAATTCAGAATCCCCTCCTGCGTAAACTTCTCCAGTTGTCTAAGAGAATTCCTCCTCCTCATCTTCCACACCAAATCCATAAGTTCTTACAGATCTGTGTTTCTGATTCATTGGCTTCTCTGTATTTGCAGAGCCACTGTTCCAGTCCAAGCTAACGTCATCTCTTCCTCTGTTACCTCCAGCTGCACCTGCCTTCTATGCTGATATTTGGAGCTTTTGGATTTGCTGTTCCTGTGTCTGGAATGATTTCCATGTGAGCTTCTTACAAGGTTGCTGTGTTCTTAGCTCTCAGCTTAAATATCATCTCCCCAGTGCGTTCTTTCTTTCCATCCTAAAGTTTCTCTTCTACCCCATTACTCTCTATCACATCACTCCATTTATTCTTGCTATTGGCTAATTCATGTCAGCCAGAAATGTCTCTATTGAAGCCCTAACGTCCAGTGTGATGGCATTTGAAGACGGGGCCTATGGGAGGTAATTAGGTTTAGGCAAGTTCAGGAGCGTGGCACCCTCAGGTCAGACTCAGTGTCCTCATCAGAAGAGAATAGTGTGAGCCTTATGTAAACATGAGGAGGCCACAGAACTTGCTTCCCTCTCGGGACCATGTGAGGACACAGAGAGAAGAGAGTCAGTCATCTCCAGCCAGGAAGAGAAAACTACCCTGTGCCAGCAACTTGTTCTCAGATTTTCCAGTTTCCCAGAACTGTAAGAAATAAATTCCTGTTGTTTAAGCTGCCCAGTCTGTGGTATTTTGTTATGGCAGCCCATACTGGCAAACACGGCTTCCTATATAGAAGGTGTCCCAATCTGGATTTATCTTGTTTCTTTATTTGTTCAACTTCTGAAGGGCCAGGGCTTTGTCCCTTGTTTGCTGCTCCAGGCTGGCACCTGGAACCCTGGCACATATAGATACTCTCTAGCAACTTTTAAATAAATGAGCGATGACGCACAGATACAACACGTTTTCCAGATGAGACACTTTTCCTCTAAGGAAGCGTATCTGAGGGGTGGGATGCTGAATTTAGTGAAAATTCAGATCATTCTTCACCGGTAACGCACAGATTCCACTCCATCCAATTTCTGCACAAAAGGAAACATACCTTCTCAGACACCTACTTGCATATTCTTTTAAAAATGTTCTGAAATGTAGAATCAACGTGGGACTCCCAATGCTTTATGGCTAAAATCTTATTCCCAGCAGAGAGACTCAATTTGGTAATGTGCCTTTTTTTTTTTTTTTTAATTTCTCTCTGGAATTCAGGCTTGACTAACCTCTTTTGGAAGACCCGTGAGAATGGGTATGCCCAGAGTGTATTTGCTTTGGAAACACAGAGTAGAGTCCTGGGGAGTAAGTCAACCTAAGGGAATGGAGAAAGGAATTTGGGGAGGCACAGGGCAATGGGGGCTTAGAGAAGCAAAAGCCAATGACAACAGGGAGAGCAATTTTGGGAGGAACATGAAGCACCCCGCTGAAAGGAGAGGAGACTATTTCAAAAGTCTGAAGGCACCTTAGAGCTAGTTTTTGGAGAAAGTTGGGGCACCAGGCAGCTCTTCTCTGTACCTGGGAGGAGGGTAGACATGGGTCAGCCAACGTAGATTTCCCATTTGGAGACTGCACGGGAGAAGGTCCTGCCTTCGTGCTTTGTTCAGCTGTGGCCTTCATGGCGGCAATCCTCCGGTCAGTGGACGACAGGATCAGAGATGACCCACCCCCCCACCAAAGACTCCTGGAACGCTATGGGTTTCATTAAAGTGATCTGTGAACAATGGAACATTAATTCAGTTGTTGGAATTTTCATTTTTTGCTCCAGGCTTATCAGGGACAAGGAAAGGATCAGTGAACTTGAACATACAGTAACAGAAACTTCCAGACAGAGATGTAAAAAGACAAAAAAAAAAAAAAGAAAGAAAAAAGACTGCAAATAAAAAATAATAGAAGAGTAGAGCAGCTAGAAACTGGGGAGCAATTTCAAAAGGCAGAGCATTCCCATATTTCAAATCCTAAAGCAAGAAAGAGAGAACAGAACAAAAAAAATGTATTAAAACTAATGATGGGTCAGATTCTCCAAAGTTAGTGACAGATACCAGATCACAGGTAAAGGAAGCTCAGGGATACCAAGTAATCAACACTCGGCATGTCACATTTAAACTGCAGAAAACCAAAGGAAACATGGGCCAAACTTCAGTCATCTTTGGGTCTTTTGTTCTCAATGTCACAGTAAGTGCCCCTTAGTGACTCAGCTCTGAAGTCTATGTCAGGGGACGGCCACTCCAGTCCTGTGCACTCCTGTGCACAACCAAATCAATCCAGCAACTCTATAGTGAGAGCTAAGGTTGAGTCCAAGGGCAAGAAGTCAGTGAACTCTGCGGGAGGGGTCAGGCATTCCTACTTTAATATTTGGGTTTCCTTAAACAGACTAAGAAATTCTTTGAGCTCACAGGTAAAGTTTTCCACCCTGCTCAGCGTGTGGAAATAATTTCACTCTTGGTCCCCCCAACCCCACTGTCCTAAGAGTACATAGCAGAGTCCCGAGAGAAAGGAGCTAAGATTCTCTAGGATACAGCCAGCGTCCTTGATCCGACCCTTTCTTCTCCCACTCTGTTCAGGCCCCTGAGCAACCTTCAATAGGTCATCCTGAAGAACCAGCAAAGATAAAACTGCCACTAAGGGGACACATGTCAAAAGAGCCTGTATCCAGACTGTCTTATCCTGATTTGCAAATGTTTCATAATTGTCACATATTATGACAACCTGCCCTTAGTGTTTGTGTGTTACAAGGAGTATTACATCAAAGATTTAAAAATTCTAACATTAAAAAGAAAACAAAACACACACACACACAAATACTACCTAAAAGGGAGAAGTAAACAACTACTGCACGGCTTCTTATCCAAGGAAGAGGATTATAGTAGCACCTAAGTCCATAATTTTCTCCATATTCTATTAGGACCTAAGATTTTACAGGTGAAAAAATTAAATATGTAAGAGATTTAGTGACAAATATGTGGTAAAGCCAGATGTCCATCTCCAGAATTATTTTCTTCAATTGTTTAGTCAGTTTCGGAACACCAAGATGACTCTCAATTCCCAGTATTCACTCAAATTGCTGCTCCCAAACAAAAATGACTCTCAAGCATTCGGTCACGTTTGCTGAAATTATAGTTAATGTTTTTGTATTTTTGGGAATGAAACAGCAGAGTATCAACTGATCTTTCAGTTCTACTGGTCCAGAACTGTGCTCTTATTTCTGCAGCAAGGCTCTCTTTAATTTGGTTGAAATTCTGATAGGTCTGGAACACTTTGATAAGGCCCTGACTCAATCTATGTTTATGAGATCTGAAAAGCCCCTTGGAAAAGAGTTGATGTAAAGGGAAGAGAGAACCAAGCATGATGTATTTATAACAAAGTCTTTGTCCCTGAAAGAGAATAAGAAATTTTAGTACAACACAGAGGCTATCACTCAAATATATCTCTAGCCTGGATGCATGTCTAGAAAGAGAGAAAAATCTAACAAAAAACCGAATGAGCAGTTTCTCGCAAAAGCTCTGGAAATGGTGTAAAGGTGGTGCTGCTTAGAGACCCCTCTGACAAATGTTACCACAAGGGGAAGGCGGTATTCTACTCCCGGCACCTTTATACACCAAGCTGGTTGGCAGGGACGCCTGGGGGCGCAGTTGCAGAGGCGACCAGAAGGTTAGGGTGCCCAAAGGGATCTTGGGAAGCTAATGGGGCCGGAGCAGAGTCCCGCTGGGCGTGATTGTTCATGAGGACGTGTGAGAAACCCCTTGGGGTTTCTTACAAATATTTGGAACACTGTAGAAGCTGGAGGACTGCAGTGTGCCAGTAGGTGCAAGATCCAATAAAATGTACTTATTAATAACATTTAATTGTATTATTATGAATCATAAATTACACAACTATAAATATCAATAAGTAATAAAGAATAACCTCATCTCTGCTCACAAGTCAGACACTCTGAGTAGATTTTTACCCTGCCTTTGCGCTGTCCATTGAGCATGTAGGACTGTGGAGAGTAGAAGGTAAATGAGGAAATCTGAGTGGGCAGCACGTTCCCATGCTCCAGTACAGTACAACTATTTAATTACAAGGTAATTGTAATTGGTGCGATCATAAGATATGCAGCTGCTGCAACATCCACTGACTGTCAGCGTGATTTCAGGGGTCACATCTTCCAGTTCCTGTGTCCATTTCTTCTACCAAGGCTTTAGGCAATTAAAAAATCAAGAACAAGATCTAATACCATAGAGCAGTAGGTAGGACACTCCCCGGAAACATTCCATCTTGTGCTAATCTCTGATCAAATAAGTCACTTAAAACATTATTTTTCAATTGCCTACCTAAGGGGGGAAGAGATCATTTTAAACTATTTCTAGCAAACGTATATGAGATTGGACAACTAATCTTGCAAACTCCTTCTAGAAAAAGCTCCACCTACCTCATTGCTGACTGTGGTCATCAGATGTCCAAGAGAGGACTTTGAAGGCGACAGCAGTGCTATTCAGCAATGAGGTAGGTAGCACTTTTTCTAGAATGGGTTTGTGAACTTAATTGTCAGAGCTCGTATGACAACACCTCTGATGGCCCTTCTAGAAACAGAGTTCCAAAATTGCCTTGATCGGTGGATGAGGTGGTGGCATCAGTTCATAGCTTCTTGACGAGGGTACTTTGAAGGTGACCATAGTGATATTCAGCAATGAGGTGGGTAGCACGTTTTCTCAGATGAGTTCACCTTAATTGTCTGACCTCATACATGTTATGTGTATGTGTGTGATATGCACACATATACAGAATTATGTATTTCAGCTACATGTACATGTTGAAATATATTTTTTGCTATATTGGCATGCATATATTTTCTTTTTTTTTGTAGAGACAGAGTCTCACTTTTTCACCCTCAGTAGAGTGCCAATGGCATCCCAGCTCACAGCAACCTCCAATTCCTGGGCTTAGGTGATTCTCTTGCCTCAGCTTCCCGAGTAGCTGGGACTATGGGCGCCCACCACAACGCCCGGCTATTTTTCTGTTTTGCAGTTCGGCCAAGGCTGGGTTTGAACCCACCACCTTCGGTATATGGGGCCAGCGCCCTACTCGATGAGCCACAGGTGCCGCCCACATATATTATTTTTAATAAGTATTTTTGGTTTACATGCCCAGTGGTGACTGTACTCGACTCTTCAGAAATATTTCTAAGTTGTTGGAAATAACTTTTATTTACGTAGTTAGTTAGTTTTTGGTTTTAGTTTTTAACGGATGAGGCACTTTTGATCTAGGTTAATGGGGCACACGTTGTCCTACTGATCCTTTTCTTAAATTCATAAATCTATCTATTTAGGAAATTTTAACATTTTCAGAAAGGTTACAGGAAGAGATAGAGAGATCACGCACTTGTTAGAGAAAATTGCTTTCGACGTTTTAAAAATGGCAATGCCCATTTCTGGGCATTTACACAAGAGCAAATGTAAAATTACAATGAGTAAGGTGACTCTGGTTCAACGTAGGTGCATTAACCCAAATCACAAGTCAAAGTGACATCCAGATTGTGGGACCCTTTTGTGTAATTTTATGGGAAAAGCATTAGACAAGGACCCAGGTCTTAATTTACAGGAGACACAAAAAGTAGTCTTGACTGAGGGCCAAAAACGAACATTTGCAGGCAGAATCAGAGGGTGGGAAGACCATGAAGATATTCTAAGTTTTTCAGGTTGCGTTTCAGAGGACTCTGTGTTTGGAGAGCAGAATGGGGGGGTGGTCTCAGTTGGTCAACATGGAGAAAGGCTGGTGCTCTCTAAGCCTCAGAAAACAGAGGAGGGGGCAACAAAGAACAGGCCAAGGGGGGATTTGCAGGCAGGTCAGTTTCAGCCATATGCCTGCGTGGCATAAGCATAGAACACTTCACACATGTTTTACTCTGTAATTTAATGCATATAAAATTGGTCAGTATCGGTGACTATGTTATCATCATAGCAACGCCCTTACTCAGGAGTTGTTGACCTTGAGTCTGATACCTTGCTTTTCTAAGACTTAGTTTTCTATCTTTAAAATGGAAAAAAAAAAAAGTTGCCTCTTAAGAGAATTGTGAGGAATAAAGTGAAAATGTCCTTGCACGCTCTATAGGAATATAAAGTATTTTTGATGAAAACTACACTTAACAAACCCCGTTGGTGTATCGTCACATGCAAACAAACATAAAGTCCAGGACCTATTTGCAAAGTAGCAGTTAGGAAAGGAGGGATGGGAGGGAGAGAGAAGGAAGATAGAAGGGAAAGAGTAAATCCCAGAACCTCGTTTAGGACATATTTTCTGTGACCAAGAAGGAAAAAAAAAACCCCAAAACAACCTGATTGAAGCTGAATTTAGTCACAGTTCTGGTGAAAAGATACAGTGTTCCCCACTGATAATCTCCTATTAGAAGGATTAAACCAAATAAAACATAAGCAAACTCTACTAAGTCCACTTGCCATGAGTTTAGAGTTTACAAAATCAGACAGGGCAAACGCTATTTTACAGTCTTATATTACCCTCTGTGAATTTCTGTCTCACTAAGAAAAATGGTTAATGTATAGAAATAACATTATAGGTAAGAAAAAAGTTTAGACCTCTTGAAAACAAACTTTTCAAAATGTGCTCAAGCCTTTTGGCAATATCATTTATATACAAATAATTGACACCTAATTATAAGTCATTTTAATCTGTTCATCTAAGCAGGTCCCAAGGGGCTGCTGGTAAGCAATGCTTCGTTTGACTGGTTTCAATTATTGTATTAATTAAAATGTAATTGAATAACCAAGCTTCATTAATTAATTAACTAACTAACATAATGGAAGACCGTCAGTAAAAACAATGAAAAAAAAATGTTTTTCATACTGAATGCATTTTATTCAATAGGTTTATTGTCACTGCAACTTTCAGGATAATAATTCCATCAGTAAAAAACAATGAAATTTTATAATAAAGTTACAATAAAGTATAAGATGAGCCTACCCCAGAAAATCTGAATTATATGTGGTGTTCATAAGGTACTATGTCACCCTTGGTAGAGTGCCATGGCATCATAGCTCACAGCAACCTCAAACTCTTGGGCTCAAGTGACTCTCTTGCCTCAGCCTCCCAAGTAGCTGGGACTACAGGTGCCTGCCACAACGCCCAGCTATTTTGTTTATGTGCAGTTGTCATGGGTTAGCTGGCCCAGGTCTTGTTTGAACCCATCAACTTTGGTGTATGTGGCTGGCACTGTAACCACTGTACTATGGGCGCTGAGCCATGTTTTAGCCTTTTAATTCTCGAATATTCCACATTTCTAATTCTTGGCTTTCTGACTTCCTGTCTCTATCAAATATTGGCATGACTATCTCTGGCTTCCATGTCAAGCTACAAGGTGAGTTTGTGCGGCCAGCTTTTTCATAAGTATGTGAACTTCACAAGGTGTGTAAGTTGGGTTGAATGATTTACGATGGAGATGTTACCAGCCACTGGTCATCGCTGGGCTCTAACAAGGCCGGGGGATCCTTTGTGCTGACATCTGGAGATTGTTTATTCACTTTCAAGGCTACCGTCATAGATAATCTGGGGGACTGGACTCCACAGATTATCTCCTGGGACTCCTCCTCCAAGGACCCAGGGCACCCTATGCACCCGGGGAAGACTTGACTAACTATAAATTTAGTCTAGAATAAAGATGCTTTGCAGATATAACTGCTTTAAGATAGGAAGATATTGTATAACTTTGTTACCTATGAGAGGGAATCTATCTGATGTACAATAGCATTGCTGATGTTTACTCAATAAACATCATAATAAAATGTAACAAAGGGAAGGGGGACAGAGCAGTTTGTTGGGGAGATAGCCCCGCTATTCTCCAGAATCGCTGGCTTTTCTGTAATAAAAGTGAAACTGCTGATCTCTCAACTGCTTGTCCCTTGATTGGCTTGGTGACAGGGTGACGGACTCCTTGGTCCGGCAACAGAGAATGAGAAAAACGTGAGACTTAAAACTTGGTCTCAGCCCTTATTTTAAGGCATGGGAAAGACCAACATGAGAAACTTGAGCAATTTCCACAGATTTTGTTAGTTCGTCCTTCCTTCCTTCTTTCCTTCCAATCCAGTTTTTGGCCAGGGCTGGTTTAAACCAGTCACCTCTGGCATATGGGGATGGCGCCCTACTCCTTTGAGCCACAGACGCCGCCCAGTCTGATTAATTTTCTAATTCTCCCTCCTACCTAGAAAATGTGCTTGGCCGAGCTTGGCCCCTCTAGGAGTGTTAGCCATTTCCTGGAAGGAGTCTAGGGAATAAGGAAGGTTATAGAGCTTGAAATGTTTCAGTTCTCTCTTGGCCTTTAAAGAAAATGTCTAATCTAGGAGAGTAGTGAGAGCAACCCTGTGTCTCGGCCAGGGCCCCATTTCACAGAGCTGCTACTTCATCTGAAAAGAACTCTCACTGTGATATTTTGCTTGGTCTTAGAACAAAGGTGAGTCAGGAGAAAAGGCTTCTCACCCGGAGACTGGATATACCACAAAGGGAAGGCGTTGAAGGCGAAGCTGGGACTGGCTGACCATGCCCATCCATTTCCTGGTCCACCTCCATCCACTGTGCTATTAGTGAATAGTTAGGACCTCTGGCTCTTCTAGGGACAGAGCCCTGTGTTCTCCCTTGGTCCTGCTCCAATAATCCTCTCACTTGGGAATAAGGACAAGGGTGGACACTCCATCCTGGTGCTGCCCCTCCCTTGACCTTACCCAGCACAGCTGCCACCGTGGGGAAGGGGGAACACCCCATGGGCCAGGCAGCCCAGGCAACTAGGATTTGGAGTTACCTACAGTAACTGAAGGCTAATTATCATGTCATTCAATGCCTATTAAAGTGTTTCTGTGGTTCAGAACCACAAGGAGGGCCCAATCCAGAGACCGGAAAACAAGGCCCAAGGCCACACCCAGGCCCTTTTTGTTCTAACAGAGGCCCGTTCATCATCTGTGGCAGATACACTGTGCTCTGTAAACCCGTATCTTGCTCTTGCACTATAAACCAATCTTTCTCTTCCTCAATAAACCTTATTTCATATTTACCTGGATGTCAATGTGTTTGGTCATTTTTCCGTCAACAGCACACCAAGAACCAAGAGCACAGACGACCACCTGACCCTGGCAAGGCAAATGCATTCTCACGTCCTTCCCCCTTCACTGTGCTTGAAGCAGGTGGCACCTCCTGCTGCCACGAAGCTCCAATGTTTGAACCCATGGCAAATGCATCTGGGCAGAGCAACACATAAAACTCACTCTGTGTTTGGGAAGTTTTAGGGTGATAGCTTACTAAGGGGGTGCTAGCAGTGGCCATTACACTGGAAGGACAGGAACCATGACTTTCTTCTTAAATTTTTGCTTCCCTCCTCTGGCATCCATGACCATACTTGGTATATCTCAGGATTTTAATAAACGTTTGGACAAATAGTAATGGATCAATAATCTTCAAGTCACTGCAGAGAGAAGGCTCGTCCTTGGCGTCTGATTTTCCAGGCTTCCTTGTTCCGTTTTGCTATTTTTGCCTTTTCACAAGTCCTGTTGTTTTGAAAAGTGGACTCTCCAGGGAAGAAAGTTACCATGATGTTAATTCTTCCTCACATTTTAGCATAACCAGGACGAAAACAGATTCATAGGGAATTAAGACTGACTTGCAAAGTTTAAATGTGTTCTGTATGAGGCAGAAATTGAGGAGTATAAGCTGATATTTCAGTAACGCTTCCTGGTAGCTTTCAAATGTTCAGTGTTCAGGCAACAATACTGCCAAAGTCAATGGTCAATTTTTTTTTTTTTAAGTTAGAAAGTGTCAGTTCAAATTGCTGTTTTCGAGACTTAGACATATAGTAATGATGTATTAAGTAATTTGGAGTTACCCTGTGACTGAGCATGACTGAAAAATACAAACAAGAGAGAAAAACAATCTTTTTGAAGGCATCAGAGAAATAACAGAAGAATGAGAAGTAGGAAGAGAAGATTGGACAGAAACAGGGACGGCTGCTCTAATGAGGTCAGCCCAGAAACGGGCTGCTTCTGCTAGTCTTGATGCGCCAGCTGGAGACTCAACAGAATTTCCACAACCTTAGAAACAGTAGAGGGCTGATCATCAAATTTCCTAAACCGACTTTATCTTGGACTGGAACCCCAAACCCTTATACCTCAATAGTAAAGGTGACCCAGAAGTGAACCAGCCTTCTCCCTGACTGCAACCTGGCTTTGAACTATCCAGATCCCCCTGGCGATCTCATTCTGCAATTGGATTACAATAGGCTCTGTTTACTAATGACCCCAGACACCAACTGAAACAAAACTTCTCCCAGAGGAATGGAATATTCCTTGCCGCAAGTTATTCCTGGGACTGGTCTTTCAATCCAAAGTCCTACACTCAGTCCTGACAGAACAAGGCCCAGGAGGAGATCAGATGAGCTGGATGGAAACCAGCGGGAAGGAACAGACGACAGGGATGCCCAGAGCCTCCAGGCATTGAAATTATTAGATTTCGAAATCACTAAAAATAATTAATTTTATTTCAACAAAGGGCCATTCGTACAACGCTTAAGCACTTCAGGAATGTGAACACGAATGGGTCGCACTCCACTTTCAGGGAATTTGCAGGGCAGTGATAGAAAATATGTACTTTTTTCCTTCCTCTATTTACTAAGTATTTTTAGGTAGGGACTGCTTAGATAAAACAGCAAAAAAAAAAAAAGGCAATTTCTATCCTCATTAAGTTTCCATGAAAGTGTGGGAAAGAGGCATTTATCAAGGAATATCAGTAAGAAGTGTAAAAAGTAGCCTGTATTTCTCAGCAAGAGAGGCAAGTACCAGTATAAGAGTAAATACTAGAAATGGAATTGATCAAGGTGAGGGGAGGAGAGGCTTACCTGAGAAGGCAGTGATTGGGCTGTGAAAGAAATGCAGGATTGTCCTGGTGTTAGCTTCTAAAATGACAACGTGAGTACAAGATTCCTTGACCTAAGACCTTTGGTGACTCTGCCTCCCTTGTCAGATAATGTCTGTGCAACAGGCCTATTACACGGCCTGAACCAGAAGGCACGACCAATTTGCAGCTAGACGTAAAGATGCATCCAGCCTACTCCAAATTAAAACTTTAGCATCCAGTTCAAAGCTGCAATGCCCTGCCGCAAAGAAAGGGCACAGGATCATGATTTGTTATTTTTATTTTTCTCAGATTCTCCCTCTTATTCTGCAGCTTCAAGTTCTCAAATCTGGCCTAGTGAAAAGAGACTTGCCAAGAAAAGACAATCAGGCTGGGCGTGGTGCCTCCCACCTGCTATCCTAGACCTCAAGGGGAGGCCAAAGCAGGGAGACTGCGCCAGCTCAGGAGTTCAGACCAGCCGCAGCAAGGGCGAGACCCCATCTGTAAAAAGTAGCTGGGCATTGTGGTGAGTGCTCGAGTCCTAGCTACAGGAGGCTGAGGCAAGGGGTTCGCTTGAGCCCAAGAGTTTGAGGTTGCTGCGAGCTATGATGATGCCAGCCATGGTATTCTACCAAGGGCGACAGAGAAAGACTCGGTCTCAAAAAAACATAATAATAAAAAAAGAGAGAGAGAGAGAAAGAAAGAGAGGAGGAGGAGTCATTTAATCAGAGGGGGCTCCTACCTAATTCTCTCCTAAGCAACAGTGCCCTCCCGGGGCAGCCTTCACACGCTGGCTCTCAGGGCCCTCCCTGGGGCAGCCTCCCACGCCGGCTCCCCTGTGGGGCACATTTGTGGACCCTTCAGAGGGCTCTGCACACACTTCCATTTTTGCTGCAGGGAGAGTATTCTCTGGTGAGCCTGTTTGGACCTTTCCCGACCCACAGCCCCTGCCCCAGGAACACAGCACCCTGTGTTGTGTGACAGAGGCGCCCTCGCCCTGGAGGCCCGTCTTCCTTACTGGCCATCAATGAGGCACACTTGGCCACAACGGTGCCGACAGAGGAGACTGCCCCGCTCTGCCCTCGCTCCCAGCCTGGCTGCCAAGTGCAGCTCTGCCCGGCTTGCCACCTTCCAGATCTCTGCTCAGGAAACGCGTCCAGCCACCAGGTCCACACACGGTTCCTAGGGATTCCCTCACTGCTTCTGCTCTGACAGCTCCCCTGGGAGGGGCCCAGGAGTTTCCACAGTTAAACAAGCATCAACTCAAGCGTGAAATGCTGGTCTCCCCCCTTAGCCTCTCTTTCCACACCTGCCCCTCCCTTTCTTCAGCTCCTCCCTTCCTGGGTGTAGGGAGAAAAGAAGACACGCGCAGAACTTCTCTGCTAAGCATAAAGGTTGACCCCTCTCTGGATCCTCTCTGCTCATGTAAGGGGAAGGGTGGAGAGAAGAGAAAGACTGCTGGGGAATGTTCTTCATGAGATCTAATGATATAGCTGTTGAATCTCTCAGCCACTGTGCTCAACTTTGGGACTTTACACACAGTTGGAGAGAACAGGAACTGTGTTCAATATTCAGTCACCTCTGATTCTTTCATGATAACTCCACAGAGATTTCATGGCATGTGCCCAATTCCTGCTCACACCTTTCCCGGTGCTCCTGCATCCCAGGTGCTGGCACCACCTGCGACGTCTCAAACATGACATTCTTTGCATGCCTCTCACAAACTATTGCCGCCTATGCTGGAAATCGTCATTTCCCACCACTTGGTCTGCCAAATGCCCATCCATTTTTCCAGACAAAATCAAGAATCACACCTGTGAAAATAGTCTTCCTTTTTTACATACAGGAGCCAAGGAAGATTTCCCTATCACCCTCAGAAGTTTTGGTTAAAATTTGACTCACAAATGTTGATTAATTAGAAGAAAAGTATGCAAATTTGTATAACATGCCTGGGGAGAATCAGATTGACCACCCACCCCTTTATGGAATTCCGAAGCTTATATACACCTGCAAAAACAGGTTATGGGGAGGCAGAGGAATTCTGTAGAGGGGCAATAAGGATTACTCGGGAGAATGCATGAATCTGGGAACAGAGATTAATTTGTAAATTGTTTTCTTCTATAGCGAAAGGGTTCTGTTCAGATGTGGTTACATATCTGGTCTTACAGGGAAGGAAATTAAAAAATGATTACTCTCTGTGGTGGGTCTGGGTTGAGGCAGACAAACATCACTAGGAAGACTCCTGGTGAAGGGCGGGTCACGGAGACCTTGAGGTCTCTTCAGTAGAGTATGTCGAAGCCCCATAGTTGGGAGTATCAGTCTCTGAGCCCCAACAGTTATCTCATTGCTTCTTCATATGTGTCTATCACAAGAGAGATTAAATTGATGGGGGAATTAATGAAATCACTGAAAATTTATTAAGCATCTACCAAGAGATGAAAATCATTCTCATTAGCCTAGGAGGTCTGTGAGGCTGAAGGGTATATATTATTTACTTTTTGCTCCCAGACACAAAGCACACACCTGTAAAGACTGGAAATGTTACCCCCGAATATGCAGGATTATTGAGCTAAAGGCAATTAAGAAGAAGCAGATACAGGGAAGCTCTCTGCCCTGCCTCTATTCGCCTAAAAGTGGGGCATAGATGGAGCCAGGCAAAAGGTACCCTGGGCCTCTGGCTACGTGGTACCAGGGAGAGCAAATTTTCGCCACTGAAGAAAGTTTTCGGCCCTTAGCATCCAGAGATGATAACAGAGGAACTTTAACAAGATGGACTTACTAGCTTTATCTGCCATCCATTTGCCTTCCCACAAGTTGTCACCCCTAGAGACTCAAAGTCCTTTTCTTTTGTCTTGTCCCTTCTTTAAAAATGTACTGTTTTTTGTTGAAGACGCTGTATAAGCTGGAATTCAAAGCTACCTCCTGGCAAACTATTCATTCCCTGGGTGTCTGTCATCTATATGTGACATATACTTGGACAAACTCCTGTTTGTTTTCTCTTCTTAATCTGTCTTTTGTTACAAGGATCCACTCCATATAAGAACTCATTGGGGAAAAATACCATTATTCTCCCCTACATCTCCATAAGTATTAAAGGGCACATAGATGAGCTAGTACAATGGGGATTGTAAAAGAAAGAAGACAGACATAAATCCTGCATCACGAGAAAACAGAAGAAAAAAGGGCTTTGACTAAAAGCATTAAGGAAAACATTTTAGAGACGATATTTGGTCTAGGCTTAGAAGGAAGGTACTATGAGGTGAATTATGCCCCCCCCCCCTTAACATTCATATACGGAAGTTGTAATGTCCAGGACTTCAGAATGTGGCTTTATTTAGAAACAGGAACATTGCAGATGTAATTAGTTAAGATCAGGTCATACTGAGGAGGATGGGTTCCTGATCCATAGGACAGTGTCTTTAGAGAAGAAATTTGGACAGACACACACAGACACAGGGAGAAAGCCGGCTGTGGATAAAGGTCGAGATCAAGACGATCACACAGAGGCCAAGGAATGCCGAAGATTGTCGGCTAGACACTGGAAGCTAGGAGGGAAAGGTGTGGGACAGACGTGCTCACAGCCCTCAGAAAGAACCCAGTCTGCTGGTGCCTGATTCCAGACACAGAGACGGCAGAACCAGGAGACAAGACATTTCTGTTTAAGCCACCAGCTGGAGATACTTTGTTTTGCCGACTATACGAGCTAATACAAGATTTCATCAGGTGAATGCAGGGGGGAAGCACAGTGCAGGTGGGAAGAAGATCTAGAGCAGGAAGCATGGCGGGTGGGCCCTGGGAACAGCCGAGACTTCTCGTGAAACAGACAGCACTGCATGGGCCAGGGGCAATGGACGGCAGAAGCTGAGAGTCTGAAGGCCGTGTGGTAGGGATCCAGGCCACAGTGTGTCTATTTGTCATCTGTCATTACACGGCTGGATCCTTTCTGGAGATCTCAGATAGAGAAGTTTAGAGCCTGCCTGTAAGAGACCTTAAACGCCAGGCTGAAAAGCTAAGACTTTTTTAAGTAACAGGGACATCTTACAGCTTGCTAAGTTTTGGACAATAAGGTCAGTTATGCTTCGATCACTCATCGAATCGACAAGTACCATATGAATGCGGAATGTTCTAGGCATTGAGATTAAGGTAGGTGGTAGATTTATTTTTACCTTATAAACAAATGCCATATCAAGATATTTGTTGTAAAGGAAAAAGGTCAGGGCACCAAGTGGGGGAAGACAGATAAACAAATGAACAAATGAATGTATGCCGTGTAATGGTCTCAGTGGAAGAAAAGTAAGCCAGGCCGCGTGAGAAGATAAAGAGCCTGATGGAAGGGAGGCGCAGAGGTGAGTCATCACTGGAGGAGGGTCAGCAGGGGAGGGGGCAGCTGAGATCAGCAGGCGGCAGGGAGCAAGCCATGCCTATTTGGAGGCTTATCAGTTCCAGCTCCAGGGTGGGGTGGGCATGGGTGGTGTCTGCGGGAAGCAGAGGGGAGACCTGCGGAGATGAAAGATAGAAAGTTGTGGGGGAGGTGAGAGATAACAGGGTACAATGATGAGAAATAATCACAGTGGCTAATGTTGGGTTCTTTTCTCTTGAGATGGCACCCCGAAAGGGACAGTCGCCCCAAACTGACTGCTGGAAAGTCAGTCAAGACCCAGGTGCACAGGAATGGCCACGGAGATGTCGCCCGACTCTCACAGCTGGCACGCAGCCCTTAGCACACAGCTGTGAGCCCGCCCAGATCCCAGAGGACCCGATGAGCCATCCCGCTCTTCCAGGGAACAAAAGCCATTGCAACAATGTTGGGTGCACGAACAGTGCTGCTAAATGTAAGTGCCGTTCTGCTTTACCTTGGAAGAATAATGAATTATTGAAAAGCATTCAACTTGCTCTTCTCTCTTCTCTCCCGCTTTCTCCACCCCCTTCTCTCTCTCTTTCTCTCTTTTCCCTCCTCCTTAATGCTACTCTGCAGCATCCCCTGCCAATAAAGACCTTTCAAACAAAACAAAAAAAAAGAAAAGAAAAGAAAAGCATTCAACTTTATTCTTCTTTCCCTGCAACACATATTTCCTCATAGCTTTTAAGGCATAAGAGCCGGAAAACTTCACCAAATATTATGTATAGAACATGTTCTCTACATCTTAAGAGTCAAGTCAGCAACAGAAGCAATTGAAATATTTACATAATTCGAAAGCATGGTCAGAATTTAAATCAATCATTATAGGCTCTGTCTACACTAAAAAGCCCTAAAGCTCCCACCTAGCTCCAAATGAATGCACAGGGAAAAACGGTACCAAATTACCTACCAAACTTGAGTGGTAATAATTACTTAGGTCTCAGTCAATAACCAGGCCAAGTTTAAATTAGAGAGAAGCCATACTTTGCTGTATCCATGGCCATATCATTTAATTAACATTTACAAACAAAAAATGAGATCTCACAGCTCTCTGGCGAGGCATGAAATGTTTCATTGTTCTCTATTTAGAGGCAGAGAAATTTGCGAAGGTCATTCAAAAGATTTTTTGTAATGATTGCACAGACACACAAAAAATCAGGGATAAAGTAGAAAATTTAACTGGTCCTGCACTCTGGTTGAGAGGACAATATTCATTTCCAACTTCCCAGAGGTTTGAATTCTAGCCACTGTGGGAAGACTGACAAATCTGATCTAAATTGCCATTTTTCAAACGCTTGCTGAAAATGTGGTAGAGAAAATCATCGCCCCGCAACACTCAGGCTTATATAAATAGAACATACCCTCATTAGGATTTCATTTTAGATTCATTGGAAAGAACTGGGGTTTCACTTCTGAAGTTTCTATCCACCTAGGCAAAAAGAATATCCAGGGAGAATTAGAAAATATTGGGGGAAAAGAAAAGAAACAAAATACTGCTTCAGTCTAGGAGACATTGAAATGCGCTTTGCTTTCTTTCTTTCTTTTTTTTGTTTTTTTTTAAAATACGTTCCGTGGAAAAGTGAAAGCAAATGATTTTAAACTCTTTATGACCATTCCCGTGTTCTGTGTAGAGGGCAGGATTCATTGGCTTGAATCAGAAGGATAGTACAATCTGAATGTGACTTAGAGTTCCAAGTTCACAGCTTTTCACTTTAAGAACCAATGCCCAAGGGGCTAGATAACTTGTCGTAGGTACCATAGTAAGGAGTGTTGCCTTAAAATGAAATATGAGTTTGAGATCCCAATTACATGTTTTCTGTTCAAAATGAAATATTTGAGCTCTTGGGGAATGAACGAAATTTCAAACCTCCCAGTCCTGGTTTGCTGCAGCCTCCTGGTCCCCAAGAAGTAGGATAATAATGCCAACAAGAGATTATGGATAAAATGTGTTTAGACGTAAGTGCAGAATAAGTGTTAGCTATTATTATTATAAAATAGTTTTCAGCTGTCTGCAAACATTAGACAGTGCTCATGTGTCTGTACTTTGATGATATAAAGGCCTCCCAAACCACAGTGTCTTGACAAGAACAAGTGCTGAGCTAAGAAACTTCACGGAGATTTAAGGACACAGGGAATGTGAGGTAACTACGTAACGCTATCATCCTCCCCTGACATTAAAACAAGAGCATCTGCCATTTCAGACATCCTTTGCAGGTCTATTTTAAGAATACCTGAGATTCTGGCTGAGAGCAGGTTGCCAGGAGCTTCCCCGGGGAATGAGATAATCTTGAAGAGGCTGAACACGTGTGTGATCTGCAGGAACACTGGATCGAACTCCTGACAAGCTTTTCTAGAGGCTTTAGTCTGCCTCTAAGCAGCAGTTAAAATACAACTTGCTGTATGCAAATGCTGACACCACCACACCCTAGTCTTCAAATCTTGCCCAATTAGGTGAGAGAATGAGTTCAGTTTTCAAGTGGGTTCAAGTTCAGTGTTCTACTTTATCCCTGTTTTGTGTGTGTGTGTGTGATCATTAAAAAAAATCTTTAAAATGACTCTTGCAAATTTCTCCACTTCCAAACAAAGAAAAATAAGATATTTTATGCCTCTCCCGAGATCTGTGAGAACTTATTTTTGTTTATAATCAAATGATAGACCTATAAAAATGCAAAGTATATTTTCTCTTTAATTCAAACTTGGTCAGGTTATTGACTGAGGCCCGAGTAATTATTACAGCTCAAGTTCAACGCATAATTGGCTGCCATTCCTCCCTTTGCATTTGCGCTCATTAGAGTCTGTGAAGTTGCCCCTTTGTGTTATGGCAAATATTGTGAGCATTGTCAAGCAGTCTTTTATTTAAAATCTATTCTTGTGTGAGATGGTGCTTTCAATAAGCGCAGGAACCAGGCCTGGGTGGTTTGCTGCTGTCTCTCGGTGTCTAGCCTGGTGCCTGACGTCTAGCTGACGCCCTGGAAATGTTGAATAAATGAATGCACACAGCACTTCCTCCTGATCACAAATGGGGTAGCCTCAGATCCCCTCTGCAGACAGGGACTGCAGATCTGTATCCAGCGTGTCCTTTGTTCTCTCTGCATTTTACTCGTTACTTCAGGAAAGCACTACATCAAGAAAGATAGGCAGGAAAACAGACCAGCTGCTTGTCTGCCTAACAACCACATGCATTTCACTTCAAGGCATTACATCGTTTCCTGCTTGCTTTTCCTACTGTTCATCTGGGAGTGCTCAAATTTGGAGTCATTTTAGTTAAGCACTAATTAACCAATTAGCAATTGTCAACTTTTTCTTTTTTTTTAAGCTCACAAGGATTCATTCACTTTTCCATATCAAATTTCTGTCTAGGAATTGGCTTTTGTAAGCAGAAATCCTATTTTTATAAATAAAATATAAGTGTAAAATTCTATTTCCTCCTCCTTCATAAAATCATACTTTTGACCTTGTTCCAAAGCCCTCTTGGAGATGATAAAATTTTCTCCCTTCAAAATCCTCTCTAACTTTATCAAGAGAAGAAAATTCAAAAGGTCTGGATAAATGGCATGTGTCAATAGATGAAGATGAAGAGACACAACTTCTAGTTACTGTTGTGTTTCTATTCTGTATTTAGATTGAGGGTATAACGTAGCTCAGAGATGATTGACTGAAATGAACGTGGCAGCAGTCCTTGAGAGCACAGAGTGGAGCGTGGGTTTTAGGAAGGATCCCATTTCCCGACTTACCCTAGATGGGTCAGGATTCTAGTGACCTCACCACTAGACCTCACCATTAGCCCTAGGACACTGAACAAGTTTCTTAACCTCATTACGTCTGTTACCTTGTTTATAGAATAAGGATTGCTATAATGACATTTAAGTTAGACAATGCATATAACTGGCTTTTCATAGTGCCTGGTATATCAATACATATCAAATGAAAATTCACTCTCATGAGCATTTACTCAACAAACATTTATTGAGCATTGCTATGTAGGAGGCATAAAGATCATTGATGGAGATATAAACATTATTTTTTTTCTCTAAGCCTGAAGACCATTTGGGCATAGAATTACTTTGAGAATGGAGGACTATAATTATTAAGACTATTTCCCTGACAGCTAGTCACGGACATTTGTAAGCATGCAGATACCATGTTTGATATTTGCAGCCTGAATCTTCTTCTTCTTCTTCTTTTTTTGGAGACAGACTTACTCTGTTGCCCCAAGCTAGAATGTCGTGGCATCAGCCTGGCTCATAGCAACCTCAAACTCTTGGGTTTAACCAGTTCTCCTGCCTCATCCTCTTGAAGAGCTATAGCCTACCCCAATGCCCAACTAATTTTGCTTTCTATTTTTAGTGGAGACGGGGGTCTCGCTCTTGCTCAGGCTGGTCTCCAACTCCTGAGCTCAAGCAGTCCTCCCACTCAGCTCCCCAGTGTGCTAGGATTACAGGCATAGCTACCATGCCCGGCCTGTAACCTGAGTCTGTACTCTGTCTATTCTGCTATATGGAATTGAGAATGCCAGAATATGAATTTTATTTCCTCATGGCCAAGTCTAGTCTTTTTTAAAGGTGAGTGAAAGAGGTGAGGGACCCTCAGGCAGCCTTCTCAGCTGGACATTTGTGAAGCATTGCAGCTTCAAGAATTATCCTTAAGTGCCCTTGAGAGACGTCATATCTTAAATGACATGAGCAGTCCTGTCTAGTCTCATAGAGGTGGTGTGGAGCATGTTTCCAGGGATGGAGAGAACAGAGCTATGAGTCAGGATCTCACCTCGGTTCCCATCAGATAAGATGGTTTGTCTCACCTTATCTCTAAGGCCGCTTATAACTTTAGTGTTGCTAATGATCATTTAATAGTTTATAGGAATCAGTCGAAATTAAGAATAGGACTCAGAACAGGAGTTAGGGAATAGAAAGACAATGAGGATACTGGCAAGGAAGAAAAGAGCTTTAGCACACCACATGGCACAGCCTACCATACAGAAAGTGCTGGGAAAACAGAACTAAGCGAGGAAGTGGGATGGTCATCTTCAGGTATTATGATCCTCACCTATTCGCTTCTTCACCGATGGTCCCTGGGCTTCGGGATTCAGGTGGAAACACGCTGGGACTGGAACTATACCACTTTTATCCTTCCCTACACCAAGGAGGCTCCAAGTAAGACCAGGATCACCTGTAATTCAACAGAAGGGAAGGATGGGAAACCAAAGAGATCTACACCAGATCCTCTCACCGTAAAGCTAAACGAATCTGAGTGAGTTAATTAAATTCTCTGGAGCAAGAGGTTCCTTGTCGGTAGTAAAAGGCTAATTACACTGGCCCGTAAAGTTGTGAAAATTAACAATATTTTCTTTACACTGCCTGATGGTGCAAAGGAAACGGTTGGTAATTGGCAAGCAGCATCATTGTAGTTGTTAAATTATTGTCACATCTGTCTGAGGAGCTGCAGGGTGCCTTGGGCAGCTTTCAAGAACTGATCTGTGGATGTGGAGGTGGATTGTATAGAGAGATTACACAGAAGAGATGTTCAAGTCCTCTATCTTAGTATTTTATGGAGCAAAGACATTTCCAGAAGGGATGAATAGACTTCAGATTATACCCAGAGAGAAAACAGCTCCAAAGATAGGTGTGTGCCACTATGTGGCGTTACACAGGTTATCTTTCCTAAATGCAGACCTAGGGGAAATGAATACATTCTTTGAAAATGTTTGGCAGGAAGATTAAATGAGATAGCAGATGAGAGAAACTTGACAGGGGATTCTGGGAACATGGCTACCTGAATGCAGCCTCCTCTCTCCCCTGAGCAATTCCAAGATGTTCAGCTCTTGGAGACAAGCAGGTGTTGTGAGATGAAGTAACCACCAGCAGTAAAAAGAAGAAATACAGTTAGTATGCAGGTTATTCTGCTACACGTAAACAAAGGATTTAAAACTAGAAACTGTCAGACTGGGTTAAAAACTGAACAAAAGGGCTTTATGTTTTTTATAAGTACAAAATAAAATTACACATTGTTTAAATTTAATTTTTATTAAATCATAACTGTATACATTCATGGGGTAAAATGTGATGGTTTGATGTACAATGTAGAGTGCTTAAATCAAACTAATTGACATAACCATCATCTCACTTATTTTTTGTGGTAAGACATTTATAATACACTCTCAGTTGTTTTGAAATGTATCCTTGCATTGTGCACATTAGGCAAGATCCTACCAATTGCCCTCTCTCCTCCTTCCCCTTCTGTCTCTCCCCTTCCCTCCTTTTCTTCTGGACTATATTTGTGTTTTATCATTTGTATGAATGTATAAGTGATTATTTATTGGTTTCACAATAGTATTAAGTACATTGAATACATTCTTCCATTCTTGAGGTAACTTTACTAAGAAGAATATGTTCCAGCTCCATCCAGGTAAACATAAAAGATGTAAAGTCTCCATTTTTATGGCTGCATAGTATTCCACAGTATACATATATTACAATTTATTAATGCCTTCATGGGTTGATGGGTATTTGGGTTATTTGCATGACTTGACAATTATGAATTGGGCTGCAATAAACATTCTGGTGCAAATGTCTTTTTTGTAAAATGTTTTTTGTTAATCTGGGTAGATACCTACTAATGGAGTTGCAAAATCAAATGGTAGGTCAACTTTTAGTTCCTTGAGAATTCTCCCTACTTCTTTCAAAAAGGCTGTATTTGCAATTCCACCAGCAATGCAGAAGTGTTCCTTCTCTTCACATCCATGCCAGCATCTTCTGTTTGAGGATTTTGTGATGCGGGCTAATCTTGCTGGGATTGGGTGTTATCTTAGAGTGGTTTTGATTTGCATTTTTCTGATGATTAAATATGATGAGCATTTTTCGTATGTCTATTGGCCATTCATCTGTCATCTTCAGGGAAGTTTCTGTTCAAGTCTCTTGCCCACAGAGAAATGGGGTTGTTTTTTTTTCTTATTGACTAATTTTAAGCACCCTATAGATTCTAGTTATCAGACCTATGGTTTTTTTTTTTTTTTTAATAAAAAGGGGAGATGTGGCCTGGTATGGTGGCTCATGCCTCTACTCTTGGCACTCTGGGAGGCTGAGGCAGGAGGATTGCTTGAGGTCAGAAGTTTGAGAACAGCCTGAGCAAGAGTGAGACCCTAGCTCTAATAAAAATACAAAAATTAGCTGGACATTGTGGTGGGCATCATAGTCCTAGCTCCATGGGAGGCTGAGGCAGGAGGATGACCTGAATCCAGGAGTTTGAGGCTTCTGTGAGCTAAGATGATACCATAGAACTCTAGCCTGGGGCAGCAGAGTAAGACTCTGTCTCAAAGAAAAGAAAAGTAAAAGAGAAAAAAAGGGAGACTAATAGACAAAGAAACAGTAGGCAAGTACAAAGAGAAAGAAAGCAGGAGAAACAATATTAAAATTAGTCAAAATGGAATTCAATGTTAAAGGAACTTAAATAGATTAAAGAAGAGCACTACATTATGGTGGGAGTTTCAGTAGAAAAGTAACCAGAAAATGGAGTAATGCAACATTTGAACAGATAATAAACAAGAATTTTCCAAAATTGATGGAAGATATCAAAACACTTATTCACGAATTGCTATGAATCCCAATCAGAATAAACATCACAGTAAAATTTCTTAAAAACAATGACAAAAGAAAAGTATTAACACAGCCAGAAGAAGTATGGCTATTTTAATACCGCAGAGAAATGACAAAAACCAGAGGACAATGGAATGATAACTTTCACAAAGGACAATACGTAGTAACCAAATAATGGGAGGGGAGATGGACTGGAGTTTAAAAGTTTTAAGTTTCTCTTTTAGTTTTAACAAAGTCATGTCCACTACATAAATTAATATGAGGATGTCGGTCTTCTCTACTTTCAAATTAGTAGTTCATTAAACAAGTTCGGGTGATAAATCATTTAATAATTCATAAGAAAATAAACATAAGCGATTAAAAGGTCTTTAAGGTTCTAACATTGTTAGAGAGGTGAGAAAAGTAACCATTTTTGTAATAAGTCATTACACTTGATATAAATGGAAAAAGCAAGACTATGCTGCTTACCAGAAACATAAAACTGAAAATAAAAGGTATTAAAAAGACCTGTCATGCAAGAAATTTGAAAAAATTATGGCACCACAAGGAGTTAAAATAAAAGTGAATGGAAAATAGAGTTATTTGAATTAAGAGATGTTCCAAGAAAATGAAATCTTAATCCACTAAAAATACAGGACAATTCTAAATTCATATGAATCCAATGATATAGTAAGAACAGGCAACTGTCTCTCCTGATAGAGAACTTGGCTGAAACCCACACTGAGAACTGTGGCTGGAACCAGGATCAAGTACAGGGCATGGCAATCTTATCGCTGGTGTCCCTGACCCTCTCTGCTGCCTTTGACTTCCGAGTAGTGGCTAAAAATTGCTGTTGTTTTCATTCAATTTATTTACATGATATCTCACTAGGCAGAAACTTGGTGTGTGAGCTAAGAAACCCTGGGTGTTGACTTACACTAGATAGCAAGATTTTAAATTGTAAGTGGACCCACTTCTTCCTGGTGAAGGATATGGGCCAAGGTTATAGGCTCACATAAAAATATTTTCCTTGCCTTTAAGTAAATTTGACTCTGGGGAAGATCAACTTTTATTTTTTTATTTTTTAAGGAAGAGTCTCGCTCTTTCACCCTGGGTAGAGTGCCTGGTGTCATAGCTCACAGCAACCTCAAACTCTTGGGCTCAAGTGATCCTCTTGACTCAGCCTCTGGAGTACTTGGGACTACAGGCTGCACCACAATGCCCAGCTACTTTTTAAAGATAGGATCTTGCTTTTGCTCAGGCTGATCTTGAACTCTTGAGCTTGGGCAGTCCACCTGCATCAGCCTCCCAACGTAAGGGATTACAGGCGTGAACCACCGATATTCAACTTTTAAAAGTAATTAAAATGCAAGGTATACTATAATAAATGTGCTAAGAATGGTAGAAACAAAAGTATTCAAGGCATAAGATGCTAAGTATCCTAAAGAAAGTTAAAATAAAGGCAAAACTGAAGTACAAAAACAAAATGAATTCAAAATCACTAATTTCAATGCAGGCTGTGAGACTCTCAGGCTTTTACTTCACATGGAGAGCCAGAACTACCACAAGGCTAAAATGTGGGCATTATGAGAGCTCAGTGGTTCTGTTAGATAGAGCATCACATACCCACAATCCTTGCATTTAAGTATAGTTCAGATCTACTTTTTGAAATTATGATGTCACAATAAAAAAAGATGTAGAAGATAAAAATGTAAAAATATGAACATGCGCCTTTCCGTACACACTGACTTGCTTGGCTGAGAGTCTGATTTCTACGTTCTCTCCTGAGCCTGTAGGAAGTGTGCATACTTCTCTTGGAGAGAATACAAACCCAGAGCTCTCACTGTTTTCAAGGGACTTCAAAAGACTGCCCGGCTGAGTCAACATGATAGGACAAAAGAACACAGTAAGGTAAGCTTGCATTGATCCAGGCAAATGGTGATGGCAGCTCAAGCTAGTCTGACAACATGCTGTGGCCACTCCAGAGAAATGGGATGTTCTCGCACCCAACATCTGGTCCCAGTGTCGAGACTGAAGATGACATACCCCCATACCAAAGAGGGTGTGGAGTCTGATTACCTACACAGTGAAGCTTGGGGGTCGGGGTGGGACAAGACAGGCCTCCTGACCTGCTCCCAAAAAGGCCAAATATGCCCTTGGAGAAAATGCAAGGAACGTAGCTGACCTCTGGGTTTGATGGTGAGAAGGGATTAAGGTTTGAACTTTCCACTGGGGCCAAAGCGGCAGCACCTCTGATGTGGGGTTCAGGGAAAGCAGGAGTGGGAGGCTTGAAAACCATAAACAAACATCAAAAAATGGAGCCAGACTCTCTCATATAATGGCAGAGACAATAAGAGGTGATCAGACTGTAAAATGTTTTTTAAGAGGGAGGTATAATATTTACACCTGGAATGGGAATTGTGGAGTGAGGGGAAAGAAGAGAGAGGTTAAAGATGATTCCCTCTCTCAATATATCTTAACAAATAAAAAAATCTAAAAGCCTTGAAAATCAATAAGACAGTTGTTTTATTTGTTCTGGGATTTTTTTTTTCCAGATTGAAGGTTTTATTGAATTATAAAAACCATGTCCTTTACTTCCCTTTAATCCTCTGTAGCCTCCCCCTCCACTTTCCCTGGAAACTGGGACCGAGCTCTGCAAATATGAATGTACAAAAAGTGCTAACTGATTGAAAGGATTGACAATGATACAATGGTGGACGTGTCACTTAATGAAAGGGGCACAGTCCGAGAAATGTATCGTTAGGCAATTTAGTTACACCTACATGATGTAACCTATGAGACACATAGTTTCGATAACATTTGAATAATTCTGTGGATTCACACAATTACTTATAATAAGGCCATTTACTGTTCTCTGTCTGTCAAATACAAGTGAAAAGATTTTATAGTTAGTGCTATCTACACTACCAACATGTAGTCCCAAAGTTAAGAAATTTTATGAGAATTATTTTAAAATAAGTTTTTCTAAATGAAGTCACATATATCTATTGTAGAAAATAGGAAAAATTCTAAACAGTATGTGAGAATATTTAATGGAAACTAAGAGAATTGACTTTGTTCTGCAAATCCTGATTTCTTGAGATTTAAAAAGAATTAAATTAATAGAATCTATAAGTTATTAAATTTAACTTCTGTGCCATACCTGTGGCTCAGTGGGTAGGGCGCTGGCCCCATATACCGAGGGTGGTAGGTTCAAACCTGGCCCCAGGCAAACTGCAACAAAATAATAGCTAGGCATTATGGCGGATGCTTGTAGTCCCAGCTACTTGGGAGGCTGAGGCAAGAGAATCACTTAAGCCAAAGAGGTGTAGATTGATGTGAGCTGTGACACCACGGCACTCTACTGAGGGCAATAAAGTGAGACTCTGTCTCTAAAATAAATAAATAAATATAACTTTCAAATACTTTATATACTTGTAGTCAAGGGTTGTGCAGGTTACTGATTTGAAATCAAAGGGATTTTAAAAACTTAAATGGAAACTATCTAAGATCACTCCTACCTTGGATTATTCATGTTATATATAAAAGTATTATTTAATACAAAACTGTCAGAGTCCATTACTGGATCACGGTTTTAAAGAGTGAATAGTGGCATGACAATGAAAGTGAGGGAACCCCACAGGAAGACACAAGTGATGAGTTAGACAAAATATTGCATGGATATCGTTGTCCCAGAGCTCCCGTCTGTTCGAACCTTGGGAATTCCATGTTTGCTTACAAGGATCAGTAAGTGAAGCAAATGGATAAAATAAAATTTCCCTCAGCAGAAATTATCTCAACTTATTTAATCGATTTCTCATAGCTTGCACACCTTGGCATTTACTACCAGTCATGAACTCTTCCAAAATTTCTGGGACTAGTATTGGCTGTAGGCAGGAGGGATGTTCTTAATGTTATCCTAGGGCTCAGGAACCCAGCTTCTGGTAACTTGACGTTAAATGTAGATGCCGATTTTTTTTCTTTTCTGAGAGAGAGTTTCACTCTGTACTCCTGGTAGAGTGCTATTTGTGACACCAAACAACCTCAAATTCCTGGGCTCAAGCGATTCTCTTGCCCCAGCTTCCTGAGGATGCTGATTTTGGTAACCGGGATTTAGTCTTATTATTAACACTAAGACATGGTTTCCACCTCAGCAGCCAGGTAGTTTTAAGGACCTTAGAAAACTAAGGCAGTGCAAAGCCAGGCTTGGCATTCTCATGGAAGGTAGCAGAGGCATTTCTATGACATAACATGAGAGTCTGGCTGTAGACAACCATGAGCTCAGAATAATATCTGAGAGCACAATGTGGGGTCACCGAGTAGCTGCCTCAGTTGGCAAAGCATAAAGTTGAGAATCATGGTATTCAGAAGCTTACGTGTTTGCTAAGCAGAGTCTCAGACTACTAGATACTGTGCTTATTCCTACACTTGGAAACTCTTTTTTAAAATCCCTAATCCCCTTCTACCACCTCTGACACAGGAGAGGTTCCAGAGGCCTTACCTCAATGAGCAGCAGTAACGTCTTCACATTGTCCTAGGTTAATCATCATTTGACACATTTTTCTGTATAATGAATGCCTTCTATATAGTACAACCTCAGTAAGTTGACCACCCAGAGGACTATAACAAACTGGTCAACATACAGAGGTGGTCGACATAAGAAACGAGGCCTACTGTACTGATTCATATATGTGGCGTATGTCCGGTCTGTGAAAATTAGGTCAACTTGAGGGGGGAGGTTTTCAATGCAGGGAGGCAGTCAATTATGGAGGTTCTATTGTGATCATAATTGATTATCAGGCACTATTCTATGTGGGGTAACTGCAGCATTGAAGGAAAACAAAACAAGCAAAAGCCTCCACCTTCATGAAGTTTACGGTCTGATTTGTCTCATCTTCTCTCATCTGCTCATGTTTTCAGCTTTCCCAGGAAGGGTCTGAGGCGCCAGCCCAGGGCTAGTCTTCCCTAAAGAAGCAGCATTTAAACACTCACTGAGATCCTTGGTCCTTTGATGAGACTGTAACCTGGGGGAGAGGGCAGAGTAGGGTAGAGATGGGCAGGTGAACTTGCTGCCCAAGCATCATTCAAGGGAAATCTTGATATCATTAAAGAATTCCTCATACAAACACATTCTCACATGATGAGAGAATAGGTTTCTAAGAGGGACACACAATGATGCTTTTCTATAGCCCACTGTTGAATGATGTTAACACTGATGTCAAATTCTTTATTAATCACAGTCTAGTTCCAGAAACAGAAACCAGGTATTTAAGTAGGAATTGACACGTGGTAGGCAATTAGGTGCTTACAAAATAATTGGAAATTATTTTCAAAGGTAATTTCCTATCTGTACTTCCAGGAACAGGTCTAAAACATTAGGTTATCTCTGGAATTATGACAAAGAAAAATAATCTCATTGCTACCTCTAAAACTGCCACTGTTCAAAAGATAGAAGATTGGATAATGGATGCTGAAATATCCCCTAGGAATGTCTACATACCACAACCACTCTTGAGAGCAGAAATAGCCAAAGGGGGGGCAGAAAGATGGTTGCCACCTTGATTTGCCTTCCAAACTTTCTGCAAGTTCAGCTAATTGATAAAATCAATTACAGCTAGAACCTTAGGTGCAAGGGAGTCTATGAAGGCAGAAAAGAGGCTGAGTGAGCCACTTTAAAATATCAGCATAAATGTTAGCCTCCAAGGTGAAGTTATCAAAGCACAGACCCTTGGCCCTTCACCACAGCTAATGAATCTGATTCTGGGACACAAGAACTGGCATGTTAACAAATACCTCTTCATCCTAAGTAATTCCCGTGCTCAGGCAAACATTTCTTAGGCCAATCAGAGTAGGATTTGGGACAATCATGTTGCATGTGTCCAGAAAATATTTTAATGTGATTTAAAAATATGAAAACTCAGACCCATTGATATCATTTAATTTTGTGGACCTAATTCTAGTCTGAATTGGACAGTGAAATGTTTTTCACCTCAGGTAATTGTCCACTTCACCATGCCAGGAGAAAGGAAATCTCTCCCCTCAGGGTTCTGCTTTCTCTGCTTCCTCATGCAGTTGCGACAAATATTGGCAATTTGATGACTGCATTTTATTATAGGAGGTTGCCTAGTGCTTTCTCTGGGGATATTTCAAAGTAATGTTCCATTCAGATCTGGAAACTTATTCTTTTCTAGTCTGCAAGTAGGGAACAGTTTATTATCATTCCACAGGGAAGAGAAATTCCTCCTTTAGGAAAGCAAAAATGCATGTCCTTCCATTGTCTAAACAAAGATTTCCATTGAACAAGTGATCGCATGGGATGTCTGATGATTTATTGATTTAAATACATTCAATTGTTCATTTCAAAAATAAGAAAGAATTTATAAAATTTATAAAATTCTTTGTTCAGAGAAAAACATCAAATCAAACTTGCATACTACCTTAACTCACAGTGCCTCAAAAAATGTTGGTTGAATTAATGGAAAGAGGAATTCTCTATGCTTTTTCACTTTGCTACGAATAACACATTCGTAGCCATTTCCTAAACAGACTTAACGTTTCCTGGAAATAATTGTGGTTTCTGAGATTTCCTTAAATGTGAAGTTTAGTCATATAATTAAGAAGTTGTTTTAGACATGGTAAATGACACTGGCTGCTGGAACAAACACCCGTAAGTCTCAGTGGCTCACCACAATGAAGGTTAAGTTCTCACTCATGTCATGATTTAACTGAATGTTTGGTGATCATCTTTCCACATAGTTCCCTTATATCTAATGGCTCCCCTGCTCCAGACTAAGAGTCAGAAAACATTTTATGTGAAGGATCAGATAATAAATGATTTAGGCTTGTGAGACAACATCAAAGATATTATCTAGGAATATATGGAACAAGAGAGAAAACACATTTTAGCAAGTATTATTTTGATGAAATTCAAAATATAATAACTGGAGACAATTCTTTGTATTGCGTGTCTTCCAATATGAAAATAGAATCATTTTGCTGGAGTATATTCTTTTACGTAGCTTCCTTTTCATCAAAATGATTATAAATGTTCTCTTACTAAAGATGATATCTAATGAAATTTTATGTATTTTGTCTTTTTGAAAATGTCTTTTCAAGTATGTAAGTTCTGCCAGGTACTGTTTGTTAGTAATCTTTGAGTATGCGATTTTAATTGACCATATTCATCTCTTAAAAAAAAAATCTATAGGATTCTATTAAATTCTTCTTTGCCTTATAATATGCTGCTACATTGCAGACTAATCACTTCCAATTGAAGATTTGGGGAAAGTTCTCAAATGAATAATTATGAAATATGGATTTTTAAAGGAGTAAAATTCTTTTGCACTTGCATTAACTATCAAGAACACTGCTGGAGTGGTAGTTTAATCTGGGGAAAGAAATTCACTGCAAATTTGTGTGAAAGTCAAGATTTTGTTTCTTGGTTTAAATTTATAGGATATTAAGCAGCTTGACATAATTTGTGACCTAAACATTAGTTATTATAGAAATGACTATAAAATTTTACATATAAGTACTATTTATCTCGAAATTTTAGGTTGAATCTCTAAACATTATCTATCCTACAGGAAAATGTCATTTGCAAAGCTATCTAGTGTTTGCTAATCATAGCTGAATGCAATTTTCCTATTTCAGAAAAATTTCTATTTTGATCCTGAGCTGGGGAAACAAAAACAAAAATATCTTTGGCACTGCTAAGTCATTGATCTTCTGTGGAGTAGGGCAAATCAAGGTATCTAGCTTCTGTGCTTGGCAAAAATTCGTGGAACGATGATAAATAAATGCATGAGAGCAAATCAGGTTCACTATTGACAATTTTGGTTCAATAACACATCATAGATTAAAATATATTCTGCAGAAAACCTACTTATGATCATTGGCTTTAAATATCTTAATTTTTAACTACCTTTGTGAATTTGTTCAATAGGTTTTTGCTTCACACATATTTTTACCACCATCTGTTGTAACACATCTTAGCAGATTCCACTTCAAGTTGAGTTAATGTTTTCTCAACTTCTTTGAAAATATACTCACCTATAGTTTTCCATTCAGATGATCCAATAGCTTCAAACTCCTCCTTGACTAAATAATAATAAGACATACATATATGCATCTACTCTTCAAGAACTAAGACAAACCTCTCCAAATCATTTACCCTATTTTTTGTTGGCTATGAATGACGCCCCCAATATTCTCAACTCTTTGAGCAACCTGTTCTCATCAAAAGGCAATCATTTTAAATTTACCTTCTCTGGATTAATAGGTTAATTTCTTTAGCTATTGAACTCAAATACAGTTTAGTTAACTAACCATCAGTTGACAGCTTTCTTTACTTGACTAACAAATGAGCCACTTGGAAACTTACTGAGGTTGCAGCATAATTTTTTATCTTTTTACTTTTGTGATGAAAATCTATAATAATAAGATATTTTGTTTTAAATTTCCTAAATTTTCTGGATGTTCCCTTTATGTGAACTAGGTCAGAATAATGTGATAAGTGCTTAGTTCAATATTATCCATGTGTATTGTCTTAGTTTCCTATTGCTATAAAAAATTATCACAAACTTAGTGACTTAAAGCAACCAAAATTTACACTCTTATAGTTCTAGATGATAGAAATCTAAAGGGAGTATTACTGGGTTAAAATCAAAGTGTTTGCCTGAGGGTGTTCCTTATGGAGGATCTAAGAAATAATCTCTTTCCCTGCTTTTCCAAAACTCTAGAGGGTTTCTGAATTATTTGGCTCATTGGTCCCAAGTTAGCAATAATATCACTTTACTCTTTGCTTCCATGATTCAGAGTCTGATTCTACTCTCCGATTTCCTTTTTGTAAGGACAATTGTGATTATATTGAGATAATCTCTTTATGTTGATGTCCTTAACTTAATCATACCTGCAAAGTCCCTGTTGAAATGTAAAGTACCATATTGAAAGTTTAGGAGATTATGATATGGGCATCTTTGAGAGGTCATTATTTTGCCTACCACAGGCAAAATATTGCATAAATAGCACAATGTTTTGTCAACTAATTTGATAGCAAAATAATGTACAGGCTATCTTAAAAGGGCATTATTTGAAATCAACTTTTCTCTTCCTTTATTTTTTTAACCTGATCTATATAAAATGCCGTGGTGCAATGATATTTGTGGCTCAAATGCTGTTAAGTTATAATGACATCCTGCAGTGTGTGGTACACTCAACAGGATATAGGAAAAAGAGTGCCACATATACTCTTTATTGCATCTATTCACCTGTGCCATTGTATTGTAAAAGTAACCATTAATAATATAAATAAATGTGAACATAAATGTGTTCCATTAAAATTTTATTTATGACATTGAAATGTGGATTTGAGTTTTTTCATGTTATGAAATATTATTCCTATTTTTCTTTCTTTTTTTCTTTTTTTTTTGTAGAGACAGAGTCTCACTTTATCACCCTCGGTAGTGCCGTGGCTTCACACAGCTCACAGCAACCTCTACCTCCTGAGCTTAAGCGATTCTCTTGCCTCAGCCTCCTGAGTAGCTGGGACTACAGGCGCCTGCCATGACGCCCAGCTATCTTTGTTTTGCAGTTCTGCGGAGGCCGGTTTTGAACCCACCACCTTCGGTATATGGGGCCGGCACCCTACTCTATGAACCACAGGTGCCTCCCTATTCCTATTTTTCTAATAATTTTTAAAATGTAACGCCATTTTAGTTTGTGAACTACACAAAGATAGGCAGTGAGCCAGATGCAAACTGTAGATTTCTGACCCCTCTTCTAGGATCAGGGTCCTCCATTACAGAAGGTTAGTGGGCTCTGCCTAGAATTTGGATATTTCATTTCTACCCACATTTCTTTAGCTAGAAATCAATCACCTGAGAACACTCAACTGCAAAGATAGCTGAAAAATATAGTTTTCTATGTGTTCAAGAAAAGGAAACATGGATACCGGTGCACATGAGCAATTCTACCAGTCTGCTCCTTCTGCTAACCAAATTTTCATTTTCTCTTTTTTTCCCTACCTATTGGTTCACTTCCAACATCCAGCACAAAGTTTAGGGCCTCCACATCTTATCAGACTTAATTCCTCCTAGTTTTGTGACCTATAAACTTCTTATCTGTCCCCAATATCCACTATAACAAATAGTTTAACAAAGGGTAAAAAAGGGAGACACAGCAGTAACTGGTCAATGGAAATTAAGCCGGACAAACACTATGTCTTCCAACCTTGAGAGGAGAGGTAGGTCCTTGATTCTTTCTTTGAGCTGTTCTCTGTAGGACACTCATTTACACATTATTGTCTATGACCCCCAACCCTATCCTCTGTGAGGTTCTTCCTTGTCACTCCCCTTGGCAAATTTCAAGGGGTTCGATGACTTCATGAGGGCTGCAGAGCTTTGCAAGTGTACTGCCTGCCTAAAGATTGATTTAATGCTCTTCAGTTATAAGTTTCTTTAAATCTTCCTCAAGGTTTTATGTGTCATGCAAGATTTGTTTGCTTAGTATCAACATTATATTCCTGTAATCACACCCAAAGTTGCTTTCCAGATATTTGTCTCAAATTACCTGATGTTATTGCCTACTTCTCCCATGTGTCTTTTTCTTAATGTAAAGTTGTGGAAACTGGTTATTGATGGGATATTTGCTGATAGACTTTACTACTTTGATCCACTGAAATTTTTGGTCACTCTAAGTTTTCCTTCATAACATCATTTACTGATTGGAATCTACCCTTTGCTGGCCTCACATTTTTAACTTTTTCAATTTTCTTTCATTCCTGCTCTCAAAGTGGCCAACTCTTTACTGAGTTCATCTCTTTCTTGTAATATTGTGCCAGATGCATATAGCAGTAGCTAATATACACAACTAACATTGTTTTCCAACTTTTCCCCCTAAAGCTATGATTCAATAAGCACATGCCCGGCCTACCAAATTATCGTTGGCAGCACATGCCTGCAAATGTCACAGGGTAACACTTCCTGATATTCAGCATGCTGACAGCCTTCCTACTGATAAGTCAGAATCTCCAATTTCTGTTGAAAATTTTAGGTAATTGTTAGACAAAGTGCTGGAGCAAACAACATTAACATGGTAGTAGCTTAATGCCAGTAAATTTTATTTCTCGTTTATTGAATAATCCAATTTGATGTTCATTGGGCAGTTTTCTATGCAATGATTCAAATTTAGTCTTTTGATGGGGGATTTGAAAGAACAATTTAAGGTTGTAAACCTAAAGATTTTGAGAACATACTATAGGGAATAAAATAGGAATTTAGGTATTAGACAAGCATTAGAATGGCTTAAGAAAAAGTAAACCTAATATTAGATCAGGATGAGGAACAAGAATCACTGAAAAACAAATCCCAGAGAACAGGGCTAACACTCTTAAAATATCTCCTAGGACTCTCCCATGAGTAGGATTGTTTAGAACCCACATTCGCAGGCATGCATGTGTTGGTCTCAGTTGTAGGACCCAGAGAAAAAGAGAGAGAGAACAACAGGCAGATGTTACACTTTTCCTCATAAGGGCACCTTGGCCTGGTATGTGAGAAGAACAAGACCTAAGTCTGGTTCCTACTTCCATAATAGAAGTTGTCACTCTTTGTTTGTATTGATCATCACTTAGATTGTGACTTTGGGAACAGGACTAAAGCTCAGTTCTTTAAAGCTGTGTCAGAGTTTATTATACATTCTATGAATAACCTTCTTTGTATTTACTATTTTCCCAGTTAAAGCCACTAGTCTCAGTGATTAAGTAAAACATAACTAAGTAAATAAATGAATGTAATTTTCTTAACAATTTCATATATTAGATGTTGTTGTTAATAAAAACATACTATGTGTTAGGACATGCACACATTTTTTTAGAAAATGGGACTCACCAAGATTAAGCTAGTAAGCTAGCAGGGATATGAATAAGGTCCAACATGTAGTTTGTTTTCAAAACTTTTCAGGCTTTTTAGAAAATTTAGGGGAATTTTGAATAACTTGTATCATTGTCTCTCCCATAATCAAAAGACACAGGTATCTTTGGTGATCAGACTAAAAATGTGTGCTTGTAAATTCTGGCATTTCCTTGAGTTGGGGTAAAAATTTATGATCCAGTATTGACCTAACAGATGCAACATGGACCATTTCGCAAGGCAGTGATTCTGAGTAACCCTAAGTAAGCAATATTTTCTTAGTGTATGTTGTAAGGATATCTATACTAATATGGATAGATACCTATCCTATATGTATATCTATCATTCTATTGATAAAGATATAGATGATATAGAGCCTTCATTTTTGCTAAACCAAGAATTCTGATACTACTTTTAGGGATCTCACAAGAGACTACAAGAAATATAAGATTATGTAACGTGGCCAAATATAAGAATCATAGGCATCCCTGAAGGCGAAATACAAAATGCACAAGAGCTGAAAAACCTGTAAACCTATTTGAGGGAATAATTGAGGAAAACTTCCCTGGCCTTGCGAGAGATTTAGAAACAAGAAGCTCAACAAACACCTGGAGATTCATTGCCAAGAGGCCATCACCAAGGCACATAGTCATCAGACTGGCTAAAGTCAACATAAAGGAGGAACTCTGGCTGGCTGTGAGGTAAACACATCAAGTAATTTACAAAGGAAAACCCACTGAGCTAAGTATAGGCTTCTCGATGGAGACCTTACAAGCCAGAAGTGATTGAAGTGCCATCTTCAGAGTTCTTAAACAGAACAACTGCCAGCATTGAATTTTGTATCCTGCAAAACTAAGTGTCATATATGAAAGAGAAATAAAGACTTTTCTAGATAACCGAACACTGAGGGAATTTGTCAAGACCAGACCTTCCCAGAAGGAAATACTTAGAACCACATTATGTATGATTCAGCACAATAGATACCCATCAGTGTAAAATCACTTAAAAACTAAAGCTTAGAGCTCATGTAAAGCAATAGTCCAAAAGGTAGAACAGGGCAATAAAATATACCCAACAGGATGAACACACTAGCATCCCACATATCAATTCTATCTGTCTGTGTTAATGGTATGAATGTCCAAGAGAGGCTGGCTGATTGAATGAAAAAATATAAGCCTGTTTCTGCTGTCTTCAGAAAACACATTTAATCCACAAGGACTCATACAGACACAAGGTGAAAAGATGGGAAAAAAATATTCCATCCAATCAAAACAAAAATAAAAAAGGTGTAGCCATTCTTATATCAGATAAAATTGACTTCTTTTTATTTTTTAAGATAGATTCTCACTCTGTTGCCCCAGGCTAGAGTGCATAATGGCATCATCATAGCTCATAGCAGCCTGTGATCCTCCTGTCTCAGCCTCCAGAGTAGCTAGGACTACAGGCATGTGCCACCATGCTCAGCTAGTTTTTCTATTTTTTTTTTTAAGTAGAGACTAGGTCTCATACTTGCTCAGGCTAGTCTCAAACTCCTAAGCTCAAACAATACACCTGCTCTGGCCCCCAGAGTGCTGGGATTATAGGCATGAACTACCATGCCTGAATAATAAAATTGACTTTAAATCAACAATAGTAAACAAAGATAAAGATGGTCATTATATAATGTAAAGGGAGGAAGTTAACACTGCTAAATATTTATGCACTTAAAACAGGACTGTACAGATTCACAAAGCAAATCCTACTACATCTATCAAAGTAATAATCACAATATCAAAATTTCTGGGGACTTCAGCACTCCACTGACAAAAATGGCTGGTTAATCAGCAGGAAATAAATAAACACTCTATCTAAATCAGAAAAGAAGAGGTCAAACATTGCTTTTCATTGATGATATGACTTTATATCTTGAAAACCTCAAAGATTTCACCAAGAGAGCCCTGAAATTGATAAATAAATTCAGCAAAGTGTTAGGTTACAAAATCAATATATGCAAATCAGTAGCATTCCTGTATACCAAAAATGGTCAAACTGAGAGTCAAATTAAAGACTCAATACCATTCACTATAGCAACAAAGGAAATAAAAATACCTAAGAATATACTTAAACCAAGAAAATGAAAGATCTCTACCGGAGAATTATGAAACACTAAGGAAGTCACAGATGACACAGACAAATGGAAGAACCTGTCTTGCTCATGGATTGGTAACATCAACATTGTTGAAGTGTCCATGCTACTCCAAGTGATTTACAGATTCAGTGCAATCCCCATCAGAATATCAACACCATAATTCACAGATCTAGAAAAAAAATTCTATGCTTCATTTGGAACCCCAAACGAACCAGAATAGCCAAAAAAATCTTAAGCAAAAGAACAAATCTAGAGGCATCACATTACTAGACTTTAGTGCTATAGTAGTGAAAACAGTATGGTATTGACACAAAAATAGAAACATAGACCAATGGAACAGAACAGAGAACCCAGATATAAAACCATCCACAGATGGCCAACTTGTTTTTGACTAAACACACAACCATATACACTGAGGAAAAGAAGACCCATTCAATATGGGTGCTGGGAGAATTGGATAGCCAGTGCAGAAAAACAGAACACAATCCATCTGTCTCCCCACTCACAAAAATTAATTCAAGATGGACAAAAGACTGAAATGTAAGGTCTGAAACTATAAACATGCTAGAAGAAATTATTTTTAAAACTCTTCAAGATATTGGCCTAGGAAAAGAATTTATGACTAAGACCCAAGTAGCAATCACAGCAACAGCAAAAATAAATAAATGGAACTTCATGAAACTAAAAATCTTCTGCAAGGCTAAGGAAACAATCAACAGAACAAAGAGACAACCCACAGAATGGGAGAAAATATTTGCAGGCTATACATATGATAAAGGGGCAATGTCCAGAATCTACAAGGTACTAGAGCAAATTAGCAAGAAAAAACAAATAACCCCATTAGAAAGTGGGCAAAAGACATGAACAGAAACTTTTCAAACAAAGAAAGACAAATGGCCAATAAACATATAAAAAAGTGCTCAACATTAGTAACCATCAGAGAAATGCAAATTCAAACCACAATATGATATCACCTTACCCTATTAAAAAGTCCACAATATGATATCACCTTACCCTATTAAAAAGTCCACAGGAACAGATGCTGGCATGGATACAAGAAGAAAGGCACAGTGATACACTGTTGGTGGGACTGCCAATGTTTACAGCCTCTCTGGAAAACAGTATGGAGATTCCCCAAATAACTAAGAATAAACCAACTGTTTAATTCATTAATCCCACTATGGGTATTTACCCAAAGGAAAAGAAAGTCATTTTATCAAAAACACACCTGCACTTGGAGGTTTATTGCAGCATAATTCTCAATTGCGAAGATGTGGAATCGAGCCAAGTGCCCATCAATTCATGAGTGGACTAACAAAATGTGGTGTATGTATGCCACGGAGTACTACTCAGCCATGACGGTGGATGGATTATGGCCTTTTGCCACAGTTTGGATGGAACCAAAGACCATTATCCTAAGTGAAGTATCTAAAGAATGGAAAAACAAATACCACATGTACTCACTATTAAATTGGAACTAATCAGCAAGCACACAGGTGCTCTGGGGGAAGTAAATTTCAGTGGAAATCACGCAGGTGGGAATGGGGAGGGAGGATGGGCAAAAACCTATCTAATGGGTACAATGAACACTGTCTGGGTGATGGGCAGACTTATATCCTTGACTTCAGCATAGCAAAAGTGATCCATGTGACCCAAAATGTTTGTACGAGTGTAATATTTTGAAATAAATTTAAAAAAACCCTAAATCTGTTCCTCTCTTCTAGTTTGGGTAGTCAGAAAGGGAATCCTGCTGCTTGGCAATCTTTCCCAAACTTTTCTTTTTTTTTTTTTTTTTCTTTATTGTTGGGGATTCATTGAGGGTACAAGAAACCATGTTACACTGGTTGCATTTGTTAGGAAAAGTCCCTCTTACAATCGTGTTTTGCCCCCAAAAGGTGTGGCACACACCAAGACCCCACCCCCTTTACTCCTTCCCT
>CAUYON010098436.1:0-11772 GCA_963573935.1 Arctocebus calabarensis | reverse complement strand
CCCACCTGTCTCTCCAGCTTCATTTCCTCCCATTGGCCTTTTGCTCTCTCTGCTTGGGCCACCTGGCCCCTCCTCCTTCCCACACTGCTTCCTCCTACCACTGTGCCTTTGCACTTGCTGTTCTGCCTGGATCCTCTTCCCATTGCCTTCTCCTAGGTCTCAGTGCAGTCGACACTTTAAGGGAAGCCTTCCTGACCCACTTGCTCCTCCCAACCACTATTTTTTGTTTTCAAAGACCCTTGTAGCTCTTTCACAGTTTGTTTAGTTATTTGATTAACAGTTCTCTTCTCCACTGACTATGCATGTTGTCTCCTCTGCTCATACTTATCCTCAGGGCTTAGCAAGAGCCAGTGCCTGATATATGATAGCAGCTTAATAAATACTGCTGAATGAATGATGCCCTGGGTTAGAGAGCCATATGGAATCATATCTAAATTGGTTAGAATAAGTCCTATATACATGTAGTGTAGGATACCTGTTTGAAGAGATGCTAGTAAATTTTACTATAACAAGAGTTTGATGGCCAGAAAAAAAAACACACCACGTTTAATAACTTTCTTTATATAGGACCTCGTAAAGCTTTTAATATGTTCATGTACTTTGTGATTATTCAATAGAAAATAATATGATATGCCATTTTCCAAATTCATTTGGCTTATGAAACATTAGAGTAGTATCATATAGCATGGTAGTTTAAGGTGCACACTTCAGAGTCAGACTTCTTGGGTTTAAAGATAAGCTATTTTACTTACTTTACTAGCTTTAATGTCTGTGTGTTTCAATTCTTACATCTCTCCAGTGGGGATGACAAAATCTGTTTAAGAATCAAGCACTTAGAATGGTGTTAAGGTATTGCTATTATATTTTTAGCACAGGACAGATGTTCACAGGAACATTCTTTGGGAAATGCTGATAGAGAAAGAGCATTGGCCTGGTTAATTGGAATAGCTCTATGGTCTTGGACAAGACTACAGTTTTTTCCATAGTGTATTAAGAAAATTGATTTTAGGTGATTTCTGTGTCTTTCCCAGTTCAGATTTGCCAAGAGTTAATTAATTCTAAATTGCAAAGGATAACAGAATATGTAAGGCCATTCAAAACCAGTGAGGTATTATAAACAGAAGTCCAGATAATTTTTATAATTCCTTTATATACCAGTTTGTCATTTATGGGCTCTATGAAGATTGAACTGACATCTTTCTGAGTGGATCCTTAAGCTTTGTTTGGGAAAAGAAACCTTGTTTACTCTTATCCACCTAACTTTTTTTTTTTTAATTTTAATATGTCTAGGTTCTCTCAATGACAAGTATGGAGACTACAAATACACATACTGGGCATGTGGTGTAATCCTAATTATTGCAGGTATCTATCTCTTCATTGGCATGGGCATCAATTATCGACTTTTGGCAAAAGAACAGAAAGCAGAGGAGAAGTGTAAGGAAAGTAAGGAGGAGGAGATCAGTATAGATGCTGCTGAGAAGCCAAAAGAAGTTACTAATGCAGCAGAATCTCCGGACCAGACGGGCACAGAAGGAAGCCCCAAAGAGGAAGACAGTCCAGTCTGAACCCAAGGGGCTAAAGGGTAAATGGAGCAGTTCATGACTTAAGATATCTAAAAATATTCTACTGGCCTGTAATCTCCCAGTGGTGCTCAATGCAGATAGTGGACATTTATGTGAAAATCATACCAGATGTTCATTGATGGAATTTTTGTTTCACTCCTTACCAATAGCCTGAATTAAAAATGCCATATGTTTTTGGAGGGAGTGGTTTGATGGCAAAGGATGAAGGAAGGAAGTAGGTTTGGGTATTTTTGTTTGTTCGTTTTAATCTTAGCTTTTTACAGTGTCATGAAGATTATAATATGTGCCTTAAGTTTTAGTCTCTAGAACTCTTTAGAGAGCCTTAACTTTTTCAACCATTCTGCTAAATTCATCAATTTTGAGCATTGCATTAAGAGGAAAAATAACTAACTTGTTTGAAGCAAATGCAAAATTTAAAATTAATCCTGCTTCCTTACTATTTGTAAATATATTGTCAGACATTATCAGTGGAAAATTTATGAATAGAAATATTGGTTGAAAGTTGGAGGTCTTATAAGAAATGCTGACTAAAATATCTTCCTAGCATCAGTAGTTGCCTGGCATATGTGCCTCCTAGCTATATATTTAGGAAATTTAAAGCATAAAACTTTGGAAATACCTTGGCTGTTCTAGCCACATTCTATTTGTTAACACCTTTTGGGTACTTTTTCTTGGAATGCCTATTAGAAGCCAAATAAGCCTTTGGGAGTTGTTTTCATTAAATTACTACTTTTGTTCCCCTGTTCATGACACATTTTGAGTGGTTATAGATGATTGCCCCTTTTGAAATCACTTGGTATTATTTTTCAAACTGTAAAACTTAGTTTGATATATAGTTTTACAGATTTTAATACTATCTGTGCCTCCTTAGTAAATATAACACATCTAATTATATTTAGACAGATTATTTCAAACATCAGCTAAATTCAACTTAGGTTTTACCAAAACCTCCATTAAAGCATGAAGCTGTTGGAATCTTTTTTTCCCCTGGAATTTTTCCCCTCTGATTCACAGTGGTCCCATTTATATCTGCTTCTATCTTAAAGCTGTGTGAGATACTCAGTGTGTTTGTTTGTTTTTCGTTGTTTTTTTTTTTTAATGTTTGCAAATTAGAGAAGGCCAGAAATACTTGGCACCAGGCAAACCAATAAAGATAAGATTGGGAGGGAAGTTGCAAAGTGTGCTTAGTTTTGATAAGTAATTCCTTTTCTTTTTTCTGAGAAGGCCTTAAATTATGTTATTTTTAGAATTATTGGATACATGCTTATTCTCCCATAAACCTAAAAATTTTGTGACTCTTTTCACTTTCTTGAAAAGTAGAGGTATGGATTCAATATAAGGATAGGAAGGTGGACAGAATGAAAACTGTAAATATTTTTTTTAGTCTAATATCTTAAACTGAGGCAGAAAAATATAGTATTCAATAAATTATATTAAATGCATTTAAAATACCACTCTAATTGATGAAAGTATAGCTATACAACCTTGTATAAGATGCTGACTTTTCCAAATAAACATTTTTTTTTTTTTAGAAAATGTTTCTCCCTCCAAATGTTTATTTTTTTGAAGAAAATATTGCTGTATCTTCATTTTCATTATCAAGTTTCAATTTGGCCCTTGCTCATATTAAATTAAATGATTCAGTTTATGTACCTTGAGATTTGCTTATATGGCTTATTGTAATTTTCTCCTTTCCCCTTCTTTGCTTTAAGACACACATGAGGGGATTTTGAAACCATCTCATTTGAAGTGAGAGCACCCAAAGCAGTTAACCTAGGAACACAAGAAAAAGTCTCTTTGTATGCCTGTGTGTTAGGGCTGGTGGAGGAGTTGTTTTACAGGAGAGTATTGGGAGGCTTGGCCCCAGTTTGAATCCTGCCATTCTACAGTTTGACCTCTTTTCCCTTCTATAAAAATGAGTGTTACTGTTGATGAGGGACTGTAAGTGAAAGAAGTATTTAAAAAAAAAAAAAAAAGGAGAGCAAATGTAAAAAATTCTTTTTCCCCCATCCTCATTGTGGAAGCTACATCCACACTATGGACATAGCTGATCTGTGTTGAATCTTGTTAGTTAAATGAGGGTTTTGTGATGCAGATTAACCACTGCTCTTTAGAAGGAAGGGTTCTGAAGTTACTGTATTCACAAGCAAAAGTTAGTGCCAGGCATTCCTCCTTTTATTGTGCTTAGCAGATACTGCTTTTTTCCCCTTACAGATTTGATTTTGGTGCCACTTTTCCAATAGCATGTGCTCACTTCATTAGCATTTTTAGCAATAAAGTATTTTGAAGTTAAAGTATATACTTTTTTCAGTCATAATGCTATTGCACACTTAAAAGATTATAGGATAGTATAAACATAACATTCACATGCACTGAGAAACCAAAAAGTTTGTGTGACTCACTTTAGTGATATTCACTTTATTGCCATGGTCTTGAACTGAAGCTCCAAGCTTTAAGAAACCAGTAAGTTGCACTATTACAGAAGGTGGTAACATAAAGCAGAATATATTATTATATTAAGCTTAAATCCATTGGGAATTAATCTGTCTTCATTAGCCAAGATAAAGGAACAGTTTGTATAAACAGTATTAAGGAAAAGATGGTAAAACATATCTATGGAAAATTCAGAGGTATTTTATCCTTAATTTATGGATAAAAATTAATGAAGAATTGTTTGGATTCTTGGATTGTCTGAATTTAGTGGTTACTGTTTATATCAAGATATATATGTCAATATTAAAATTGTTTACCATGTATTTTAAAAAGGAAAAAAGTTGTAAAAAGACAATATTTTTGTATGAACCAATGTTTTATTGTATTGAATTTCAGATTGATAAATTGGGTATTGGTTGCATGTTTGTATGAAAACCCTAAATGTCTGGGCTTTACCTTCCTTAGGAATTGGTTCACAGTCTAGTACACTTAATCATCAGCGCAGATATCCCCCCTTCACACACATACACACACTTAGAAAGATGGGAAAATTAACAGTAAATTTTCACCTTTGCAAAGTGGCCTGTTTCAGTAATCAAGTTAGGCATTTGCCTAGAAGACATGGAAGAGTTAATGATAGACTTTGTACAACTGGGATCAGTCTTCCAGTGCCTGAGTGGAAGTATCAACCCACGTTGCCTGGTTTGCACTAATATGAGCAATTAGGGCAAGTTGCTTCGGAGTTTAGAAGCATCTGGATGGGGAGTGGTGGGTGTTCAAGTACATTACTCTGTGAAATGTGTTCTAGCTATATATTAGATTCAGTCACCTTTTTTTCCTTCATTCAGACCACAGAGGCAAAATCATTCAAATGTAAGCAATTGGAAACAGCAGCATTTGTAATTGTCAAGTATCTTTCTCAGCTCAAGAGCATGGGTTTATACTTTTTGCTGACTTTACTCTGACTTGCCTAGAGAAGATGGCAATAGCTAGCAAAAGAAATCATAGCCTACTGGTTAATTAACAAGGTAGACTGTATGGGTTCAAATTGAGGTTGTGTAAACCTCAGTTTACTTAGTAGCCTCCCTAAGTGTCAGGTTTTTTGCTCTCGTAAGGTGTTAATAATAATTTGCAACCACCATGAGGGCTGTCATGAAAGTTAATTGACATGTGACAACTTTTGTTAAGCAAGTGCTTAATGGGTAGAAACAGCTGACTATTAAAAAATGTTTATGGGAAAAAACAGGCCCTTATAGTCCCTGAAGGGAATCCTTACTTGTAGGGGGTGGTTTCAGAGTGACTCTTAAGAATATTAGCCAAATGATCAAAATCATCCTTTTTTTTTTTTTTTTTTATAGAGACAGAGTCTCACTTTATTGCCCTCAGTACAGTGCCGTGGCATCACACAGCTCACAGCAACCTCCAACTCCTGGGCTTAGGTGATTCTCTTGCCTCAGCCTCCTGAGTAGCTGGGACTACAGGCGCCCGCCACAATGCCTGGCTGTTATTCTGTTTTGCAGTTCAGCCGAGGCTGGGTTTGAACCTGCCACCTTCAGAATATGGGGTCAGCGCCCTACTCGATGAGCCACAGGCAGCACCCAAAATCCTCCTTTTGATTAGATTTTACTTTTTTTTTGAGACAGAGCCTCAAGCTGTCACCCTGGATAGAGTGTGGTGGCATCACAGCTCACAGCAACCTCCAATTCCTGGGCTCAAGTGATTCTATTGCCTCCACCTCCCAAGTAGCTGGGACTACAGGCGCCCACCACAACACCAAGCCATTTTTTGGTTGCAGCTGTCGTTGTTTGGCAGGCCCGGGCTGGATTCGAACCTGCCAACTCAGGTGTACATGTCTGGCGCCTTAGCTGCTTGAGCCACAGGCGCCAAGCTGATTAGATTTTACTTTTAGCCTTACAAATGTATTGATTGGTCCTTCTTTTATAAATGAATGGATGGATCTAACACTTTACCACATGGTAAGTGCATGTATGTCCAGCTCTTCACATAAGATGTATTTGAATCCTAAAGCCCTTTTGGTCTTTCTTCTTTTCTTTCTTTTTCAAAGATCAGGCCCAGGTGAGGCTCAAACTCAAGACCCCGTAACACCAGTGCTCTAACCTCTGAGCTACAGCACCCAGCTGATCTTTCTACCCATAACAGCACATTCCTCCATAGAAGGGATGCCCTACTAGTAGCAGATAAACTTTTCTCCTTAATTGTGATGATTCTGTAAGAAAAAAAATATAACTAGTAACTAATTAGGGTTAAAGTTCTTTATCCCTAGTAATGTTTTTAAATGAAAATTGAAAGGTTAATGGGTTTTCTCTTTTTCCCTACTATGCAACGTTTCAGTGACATAGTTTAGGTGGTAAATTATCAGTTGGTGGCTGAGTAAATTGGTATAACATTTTGGGAAAGTAATTTTGTAATATGTACTAAGCACCATGAGTTCACATCTTCTCCTTTTCCCTAAAAGTTCTAGATTTGGAAATTTAAGAAAGTTTGTCTTTGGAATTATCAATTTCTTTGAGAAATCCTTACATAGGAATATTTAGATGGATAATTACGAAGTCCTTGTGATATGAACATGGCATAATGCTAAGTGAAAAACCACACAGACTAACATGAAGTGTGCACATGTATGATAATACATTTATCCACCCACAGGAAAAAAGAAAACATAAATTATGTTTTAGTGAATATGGTAAAATTGCAAGACTTTCTCTATATTTTTTTCTATGTTACAATTTTTCTTTTTTTTCTTTTCTTTCTTTTTTTGAGACAGTCTCATTTTGTTGCCCTTGATGGAGGATGGAGTGCTGTGGCGTCATAGCTTATAGCAACCTCAAACTCTTGGGCTCAGGTGATCCTCTTGTCTCAGCCTCCCAAATAGCTGGGATTATAGGTACCCACCACAGTGCTCAGTTAGTTTTAGAGAAGGGGTCTCACTCTTGTTCAGACTGGTCTTAAACTCCCAAGCTTAGGCAATCCAGCAGCCTTGGCCTCCCAGAGTGCTAGGATTACAGGCGTGAGCCACCACACATGGCCTACGTGTTCAAAATTTTCTTAATGTGATAGTTACCTTTATATTAAAAACATTTAATGTAGCTCCTACTAGTGGTTTACGAAGAGGAAAAAACAGTGCATTAGATCTAGAAATGTTCTAGCAAGAGACATTTGACTCCTAAGATTATGCACCTAATGATGATTACAAGCAGATTACTTTTTTCTGCTCCTCCAAGAGTTGCACTCTGATGAAAAGGAGAATGACATGCAACTCAAGAGCATGGTGGAATGAAGTCATGATGTGCTGGTACTAGACCAAGCTGTGGAGTGGAGAAGCCACAGGCCACCTGTGCTTCCTTCCCACAGGCAGTGCTCTTGGACACAGTGCTGCTTGGCTCCCCTTGTGTTCATCTCTGAGCTGCAAGTGAATGTGTGATTCAGGAAACCAGAGCAGTCAGCACTCCCTAGTCTCGCACATCAAGGCATTGTGGTTGTTCTCAAGCATTTTCTTACTGAGATCAGCATTAGGGAAAAATACACTGATGTCACAAAAAGACGGGTAAAGTTCTCTTGTCCGTACAGCTACCATTTGTTCACTCACCAACAGATATTTATTGGTCCCTTACTATGCCTTAGGCATTGTTCTAGACTTTGAGAATCCAGCAGTGAACAAAATACAATCTGTTTTCATGGGCATCTTACACTCTAGTAGGGGAAAATGGGCAATGAATAGTAAGTTATAAGGAAAACAGTCATTTTCAGAATAGAGTAGTATATAAGATCAGCCTTCATTCATTCACCAACCAATATTTTTTAGAGCACCTTCTATATGCCTGCCTCTTTTTGCTAAATACAAGCAATATAGCAGTGAACAAAATAAGGAAGACCATGTAGTAACTGTGGTGGTGGGCTAGCACACAGAAGAACCTCTAACCATGTCTTGGGAAAGAATAAAAGGATTTAAAAAATTATTTTTCAGCAGGTTGATTTCTCTAAGCCTCTTTGATAAATGTGATAAAACTATTGTGAGGATTAAGAGCAAAAATACACAGCATATTGTTCAATGCGTGGTAATGTGTGTCATTTGTTTCCATCTGCGCGAATTTTACCTTTCTTGATTTTCATGTATCTCCAAACTTTCATGATGACTCATGTATAATACAGTAGTGCCATGCACTGTAGCAAGCATTAGTTAAGTCATTACAGAACCAACATGAATAAAGAACAGCTGGTAACGATACAGTTTACCAGCGTTTACAAAGGCCTTTCAATAGTCCCATCACCTGATCCATCCAAAGGAAGTGAGGATAATTTAAAGTACCCTTTAGCTGGGCCTTGTCTTGGCAGGGTACCTCCCCTGCTGTCAGAAGAGCACAAAAGCAAAACCGCAGACAGCTCAGCTGCTAAAGCTGAAGATTGTGCTGGATGGAAGCTTTGGAAACATAAGGATGGAAGAGGCCAAATCCTGGGTGACCCTGAGGGTGAGTAATGGCCAAACCAATCAAATGTGTCCTGCACTGAAGTGAGTAAAGTGGTTTCTATCCCTCTAAAATTCACAATCTAATTTGCAATTTTGTCTCTTGGCTTTGAAATGCATAATGTGACTTTTTTATTCACTGTGGATTTCCTTTCCTAATATGCTTTACTGATCCCAGAATTAAAACTTTGCATTTCCTGAGCTTACTCTGGCCAGATCCCAAGAGGAAGTGGCCAGAAGCCATTAAGAAGGCCAGGAAGGGAACTGGACTGGGATTAAAAGTCACCTGGTGTGCCGGCAATCTGTATGTGCATAATTATCAAGAGAAGGTTTATAATTCATAATTTATCTTTTCCTTTCTATTCATTCCTTTTTTTCTTTTAACTGCTTGATGCCAAAAGAAAAGGGCCTGAGTGCTTCTGGTCATACTCCACATGCTTTTCAGAATGGGAGCGGTACAGACTTGAGAACAGCCCCGTTACTGTTAAATTCCAAGTACTATTTCTGTTCTCAAATGCTAAGACTAAACAGGCCTGCAGTGGGGAGCTTCTGAGCTAGGCACTTTGGAGGGCTCTGGCTGGTGCACCCACCCCTCCCTGTTGCCAAATCACATAGGTTCTACTCGTTTACTGTTCCTCCTTTCTATCCCCTCCTCTTATTTTTCTCTGCCAACTGGCTTGGTGTCTAACAACCTCCCTGACTGCTCTCACTCACCATTTCCAGTCCAGCCTCCAACATTGCTGTCAAAATGGTTTTTCTACAGGGGCCAAATATCTCAGCATTGTTCCTTATAATAATAAGCCTATACCACTTTCATAACTTCAGACATGCAATAAAGATAAAAATAATAAGATCAAATTCAATCATATCATTTCTTTGCCTAAAATCCTATAGGCAAAGGATAAAGGATTGAGGATAAAGTCCGAACTCCTTGAGCATCACTCTTCAGTCTTAGTTCTTGTCAGTCCTCAGTCCACACTTTGTTTTCCAGCCCAACTGAATTTCTTAGAGCTGACTTATACCTAGAAATTCTTACCTTCTTTCCCCTTTGTATCAGCTGTGCATCCTTTGAAATTTGATTCATGTCCTCTCTTCTACAAAGCCTTACCTGATTCCACAATTTTATTTTAATTGCCCTTTAAGCTATAGTGCAGTTAGAGAACAAATCTCTGTGTCAAACCCTAGGTCTGTGGATACACATTACAGATAGGGCACTTTATGAGTCCTTAGGCAAGTTACTTAATCCCTAGGCCTTGGTTTCTGCATCTGTAGAATAGGACAAGTACAGAGTTGCCAGGAGGATTAAATAAGATACAACCTGTGAAACCTCCAGCATAGTGCCTACCAGAATATGTGCTCAGTAAGTATTAATTATCACTCCCTCTATCACAGATACCACTGTGAAAGGATAATTGTCCAAATGGTGAAATCATGAAACATACAGACACAGAATAAACAACTGTTGATTTAATTTATTAAGAAGGGAACCAGTTGGATTTTATAACTATTTCACATGAGAATTGGGCTTACAAAGATTTGTTTTCTGCTGGGTAAAATTCATTTGCATTGCCAGGAACAGGAACTATTTGCATTTTTTATTATACTTTAGGCAAAAAAAAAAAATGCACTTTCATCAGCCCTCCCCAAGTTAACTTTGATTTCTGCAGAGTTGTAAAATCGCCCAGCACTTCTGTGATGGAAAGCCCAACAGTGATGTTGACATACGTGCCACGGCACGCTGGTGTGCTGTGAGAGGATCTTAGGTGTGCCACACAAAAACTTAAAGGTCATTAAGTAAATTATCTTTTGAAAAAAATTGAAAGCACAGTAAGCATATTGTTTTCTTTTTACTCTTTTTTTAAATCAACATATGCGCAGTGGAAGTTTAACTATAGGTTAAAGTGTGCCATAAGACAAAAAAGGTTGGAAGATACTGCTGTGGAAGCAGGTAATATGAAACCCTGAACACTATTCTGCTGAAAGGACACTCAGTAACACTTTGCCCAGGCTTAAAAGTCCTTCACAATTTTCCTAGCACTTCAGGGCATTGTACTCACTAATACGCCCTTCTGAATCCCTAACCAGGCTGAGCTTCTTAAGAAGAGAGGGAACAGCCTGCAAAGTGAGACAAACCTTTTGATTTTAGCTTCTGAAGAAGCTTCTGCAGGAGGTGGCATTTGAGCTAGGTGGAGAAAGGTGAGGCTGCATTTCTCCTTGAGACAAGCATCCAGAGAGAGCTGTGCGGGGCTGTGGTAGAAGTGACTGGCTAGCGTTGTAAAACACAGACTGTGCCAGGGCTAGGATAGGAGGATAAAAAGCTGAATAAAGCCTCCCCTTTATTTTCGAAAAGCTTTCAGTCTGTTGGAGGCAATACAAGGAAATTAGTGCTTATCACATAGCGTTATGAAGGCCAAACTTCGGAGACGCAAGTGAACTTAGAGCAGAGTGTTTCCCAAGCCCAGGAAGACAGAGGAGATCCCAAGAGGCCTATAGGCAGCTATATAGGAAAAACAATTTTTCTCTACACCCATGCTTAGCATCAAGTACTTCTGTGATCAAATGTTCCACCAATTCTCTGCGCATACCAACTGGGAATTCTACAGGTGAACTCAATTCTGATACTATCTACCTAGATGTAGTGTCAGATCCCACAGGTTAAAGACTTAGTCACACAAGATTGTCCCCCCTTCAGATTCCAATTTCAAATAGCAGACCCCCAGATTACCTAAACTTCTGTCCAATGTGGCCACATATTAGAGGTTTTCATGACTCCCTTCTCAGATTCAATAATGTGTGAGAGTGGCTTATAGAACTCAGGAAACTATTTATTATATATTTACCCATTTATTGTAAAAATATTAACTAAAATTTATAGGAGACCACTGTTTTGGACTAAGCTCCTACACCAGGCCCCAACAGACCAAAATGGAGTTACTCATGCTAAGTGCCACACAATCAAACTGAAATTTTAAGGAAGCAGGAGTATTTCAAGATGGATCCCCTTTTTCCCAGTAACAGGAGATTCATAGCAACAAATTAGAAGGGGCCCAGTCAACCTGAACCAGCATAATGAGATGTCTCCTCTGCTTCAACTCTTCAAAGGAAAGTAACCTGATGTTAACCAATACACCTTTTTTTTTTTTTTTTGTAGAGACAGAGTCTCACTTTATCGCCCTGGGTAGAGTGCCGTGGCGTCACACTGCTCACAGCAACCTCCAGCTCTTGGGCTTAAGCGACTCTCTTGCCTCAGCCTCCCTAGTAGCTGGGACTACA
>CAUYON010098435.1:0-12220 GCA_963573935.1 Arctocebus calabarensis | reverse complement strand
AGCAACCTCCAATTCCTGGGCTCAAGCGAGTCTCTTGCCTCTGCCTCCCAAGTAGCTGGGACTACAGGCGCCCGCCACAACGCCCGGCCATTTTTTGGTTGCAGCCGTCATTGTTGTTTGGCGGGTCCTGGGGCTGGATTCAAACCTGCCAGCTCAGGTGTACGTGGCTGGCGCCTTAGCCCGTTGAGCCACAGGCGCCAAGCCAGTTACTAATATATTTAATGACTTTTAATTTATGTGCTATGGGGCAGGGGGATGGAGTCTCACTGTATTACCCAGGCTGGAGTGCAGTGGCTTCATCATAGCTCACTGCAGCCTGAAATACCTGGGCTCAAGCAATCCTCTTTTCTCAACCTCCTGAGTAGCTGGGACTACATATAGGGGTGCACCTATGCTGTACCATGCTGGCTAATTTTTCTAAAGATCTTTTAAAAGTACTAGAGTTTAAACATTTCCCTGTTTCCTTTGGTAGAAGAATTTTCTTTGTATGTGAAAAATTCCAGACTGATGAGATGCCAACAAAAATAAAGCCTGAAACTTACATCTAAATTCTCTGGGGACCTACATCAAACAGGATTCTTACAGAACAGAATCTTTGCTACCAGAATAAAAGTCCAGGCAACAGCAGAAGGTTGCCCAGGGAAGGAGGAACCCACTGCACAAAATAAAGGCAGCATGAATGAAGGCAAAGAGGTCACATTAAATATGGATATAAATTTGTTTTTTTCGGTCTCCAACTTCATAGAGACACTTTTTAATACTTCTTAAGATGAAAATATAGTAAACAAAAGAAAAACTCACATTCTCATCCCTCCCCCTTGATCACTTAAATATGAAACCTGGTAAAACAGGCTCTTTGTACCTGATTGTGTTTCCACTGCCAAAGAATGTCATAAGGGAGCTGGAAGTCAATTCTCTTTTGTCTTAGATACTTTCCTGAAACAAAAAACATTAGTTTTAACATTTATGCTGATAATATTCATATATACAAAGGGATTAAAAGAGCCACAAGAGCTAATATGTACTGACTAGAAATATAAAGAATCCATTTTTTATCATAAGAATTTTTTCTACCATCAATTTTTAATTATAGTTACTCTTTTCCACCATATTCTATGTGACATATGCTAAAGATGTATTTTAATTTTAATAGTAGTCTACAGAAAACAAACATAGCAAAATTATTAACTATTTCTAAATAAATATAGTTTTTTTTTTTTTTGAGACAGAGCCTCAAGCTGTCACCCTGGATAGAGTGCTGTGGCATCACAGCTCACAGCAACCTCCAATTCCTGGGCTCAAGCGAGTCTCTTGCCTCCGCCTCCCAAGTATCTGGGACTACAGGTGCCCACCACAACACCCGGCCATTTTTTGTTTGCAGCCGTCATTGTTGTTTGGCGGGCGGGCTGGATTCGAACCCGCCAGCTCAGGTGTATGTGGCTGGTGCCTTAACCCATTAAGCCACAGGCACCGAGGGGATTTTTAATTTTTGGTAGAGACAGAGTAGAGTGGCCCTTGGTAGAGTGCCGAGGCGCCACACAGCTCACAGCAACCTCCAACTACTGGACTTAGGCGATTCTCTTGCCTCAGCCTCCCAAGTAGCTGGGACTACAGGCACCTGCCACAATGCCTGGCTATTTTTCTGTTTTGCAGTTCGGCTGAGGCCAGGTTTGAACCCGCCACTTTCAGTATATGGGGCCGACGCCCTACTCGATGAGCCACAGGCGCCGCCCTATAGATTTTTTTTTTAATCATTCAAATAATTAACCATAGGGCGGTGCCTGTGGCTCGGCGAGTAGGGCACCCGCCCCATATACCGAAGGTGGCGGGTTCAAACCCAGCCTCGAAGGAACTGTAAAACAAAAAATGGCCGGGCATTGCGGCAAGTGCCTATAGTCTCAGCTACTCCGGAGGCTGAGGCAAGAGAATCGCCTAAGCCCAGGAGTTGGAGATTGCTGTGAGCTGTGTGATGCCACGGCACTTTACCGAGGGCAATAAAGTGAGACCCTGTCTCTACCAAAAAAAAAAAAAAATTATTAACCATAGGCTCAGCACCTGTAGCACAGTGGTTACGGCGCCAGCCGCATACACCGAAGGTGGTGGGTTTGAACGCAGCTCACGCCAGCTAAACAATGATGACAACTGCAACAAAAAATAGTCTGGCACTGTGGCAGGTGCCTGTAGTCCCAGCTACTTGGGAGGCTGAGGCAAGAGAACTGCTTAAATTCAAGAGTTTGAGGTTGCTGTGAGCTGGGACGCCATGGCACTCTACCAAGGGTGACATAGTGAGACTCTGTCTCCAAAATAAATAAATAAATAAAATTATTAACCATAGAGCATTTGGTACCTGCTTTCCTTTTATTATACATACTAAGGTTAACTATAAGAGGGGGGGAAATTCCTGCATTTAAATAAGTAGAATTTCATCAAAATTTGTTAACATTTTTTTCCCCTACCTATTGAAATACTACTTTTAAAAGCAAATTTCAAATCCTCCTCCCTCTCTCTTTTTATTGGAGACAGAGACTCCCTCTGTCACTAGGGCTATAGTGGCGTGATCATAGCTCACTATAACCTCCACTTCCTGGGCTCAAGTGATCCTCCTGCCTCAGCCTCCTATGGGGCAGAGGGATGGGATCTCACTGTGTTACTCAGGCTGGAGTGCAGTGGCTTCATCCCAGATCACTGCAGCCTGAAACACCTGGACTCCCAAATAGCTGAGAGAACAAGCGTGTACTAGCATGCCCAGCTAATTTTTCTGTTTTCAGTAGAGTAGGTCAGGCTGGTCTGGAACTCCTGATCTCAAGTGATCCTGCCCACTCAGCCCCCTTGAGTGCTAGGATTACTGTGCCTGGCCCCAAAACCTTTTTCTTAGAAAGACCTCTCCAATTTCCTTATACTATATGACCTTTCTGTCTTCTCAGTCCTTTAAGGTTCATGTTGTAGGACTTACCATTTTCCTTGTTTTTTTTTTTCTTTGAGACAGTCTCACTATGTCAACCTTGGTAGAGTGTTCTGGTGTCACAGCTCACAGTAACCTCCAATTCTTGGGCTTAAGCAATTCTCTTGCCTCAGCCTTCTGAGTAGCTGGGACTACAGTTGCCCGCCACAATGCCTGGCTATTTTTTGGTTGCAGTTATCATTGCTGTTTAGCAGGCGTGGGCCCACTAGCCTTGGTATATGTGGCTGGCACCCTACTCACAGAACTATGGGTGCTGAGACCCATTTTCCTTGTTGCATGTCTCTTTGTTCTATTATTTGCCTCTAGACTAGCAATTCTCAAAGGTGTGCTCTGCTAATTCAAGGGGATCCAGAGGTGAAAATTATTTGATAATACTATTAAATTGTTAAAATGTCTATTTCATTATGCTGACGTTTGCATTAATAGTGTAAAAATGATGGTGGGTAAAATTGCTGAAACTGTAATATGAGTCAAGGTAGTTGCAAAAATTATATTAGAAGTCATTATATCCTTCCCCATCACATACTTGAAAACCAAAAAAGCCAACAGCATCATGGGGGCAGCACCTGTGGCTCAAAGGAGTAGGGCATGGGTCCCATATATGGGAGGTGGTCCTGGCCACTAACTGCAAAATCTGGCCCTGGCCACTAACTGCAAGAAAAAAACAAACAAAAAAGGCCAACAGCATCATTTAAGAATGCTTGCTGGAGGCTTGGTGCCTGTAGCTCAAGCAGCTTAGGCACCAGCCATATAAACCAGAAGTGGCGGGTTCGAATCCAGCCAGGCCTGCCAAACAACAAAGACAACTACGACCAAAAAATAGCTGGGCGTTGTAGCAGGCACCTGTAGTCCCAGCTACTTGGGAGGCTGAGGCAAGAGAATTGCTTAAGCCCAGGAGTTGGAGGTTGCTGTGAGCTGTCTACCCAGGGTAACAGCTTGAGGCCCTGTCAAGGGTGGGAGGGAAGGGGGAGATGGCTTGTTGGAGAACAGGTGCAGTGGCTCAAGCTTGTAATCCCAGCATTTGGGAGACAGAGGTGGGTGGACTGCCTGAGCTCATGAGTTCAAGACCAGCCTGAGCCAGAGTGAGCCAGAGCGACACCTCATCTTTAAAAATAGCTGGCAGGACAGCTCCTATGGCTCAGTGGGTAGGGTGCTGGTCCCATATACCAGCACCCTACCCACTGGGTGGTGGGTTCGAACCTGGCCTGGGTCAAACTGTAACAACAACAACCAATTAAAAATAGCTTGGTTGGCTCGGCACCCATAGCACAGTGGTTACGGTGCCAGCACTGAGGCTGGTGGGTTTGAACCCAGCCCAGGTCTGCTAAACAATAATGACAACTACAACAAAAAATAGCCAGGCATTGTGGCAGGTGCCTGTTGTCTCAGCTACTTGGGAGGCTGAGGCAAGAGAATCGCTTAAGCCCGAGTTTGAGGTTGCTGTGAGCTGTGATGCCACGGTATCTACTGAGGGTGACTCTGTCTCAAAATAAAGAAATAAATAAATAAAAATAAAAATAGGGAGACATTTGTGGCTCAATGGGTAGGATGCCAGCCCCATATACTGAGGGTGGCGGGTTCAAACCCAGCCCTGGCCAAACTGCAACAAAAAACAGTCAGGTGGCTCGGCACTTGTGGCTCAAGCGGCTAAGGCGCCAGCCACGCACACCTGAGCTGGCGGGTTCAAATCCAGCCCGGGCCTGCCAAACAACAATGACAGTTGCAACCAAAAAATGGCTGGGCATTGTGGCGGGCGCCTGTAGTCCCAGTTACTTGGGAGGCAGAGGCAAGAGACTCGCTTGAGCCTAGGAATTGGTGGTTGCTGAGAGCTCTGATGCCACAGCACTCTATCCAGGGTGACAACTTGAGGTTCTGTCTCAAAAAAAAGAAAAAATAGCCAGGTGTTGTGGTGGATGCCTGAAGTCCCAGCTACTTGGGAGGCTCAGGCAAGAGAATCGCCTAAGCCCAGGAGCTGGGGGTTACTGTGAGCTGTGTGATGCCATGGCACTTTACCGAGGGTGACAAAGTGAGACTCTGTGTCTACAAAAATAAAATAAAATAAAAATAGCTGGCTGTTGTAGTGGGTGCCTGTAGTCTCAGCTACTTGGGAGGCTGAGGCAAGAAAATCACTTAAGCCCAAGAATGTGAGGTTGCTGTGAACTTTGACTCCATGGCACTAATGAGGGTGACAAAAGAGACTCTGTCTCAAAGAAAAAAAAAAAAGGAATGTTCTTGAAGAAGTTAAAATTACAAAATTGCATTAAATTTTGACCTACACCTTCAGATTTGTAATATTCTATAGGGCATTTCTACTGCATGCTAAAATACAATGGTCATCTCAAGGAAATATTTACTATATACATATATTTTTGATAGAGTCTCACTTTGTCACTCTCAGTACAGTATTGTGGCATCATGGCTCATAACAACCTCAAACTCTTGGGCTCAAGCCATCTTCTTGCCTTAGCCCCCCAAGTAGCTGGGAATACAGGCACCCACTATTCTTCAGAGATGGGGTCTCACCTTCCTTAGCTTAAGCAATCCACCTGCCTCGGCCTCCCAGAGTGCTAGGGTTATAGGCGTGAGCCACTGTACCTGGCTCTTATACAAATATTTGAAAACCTAACTGAATTAGTTTCTTTGTTCATGGAAACCACTTTTACTTACAAGAACTGCCAAACTATGGTTACTCTGCATTAATAATGAAAATGAGTAAGGTGAACTTGTCACTTCAAGAAACACAACTGACAGTATTTGCTATCAATGATAAAACGTGAGCTTTAAGTGAACTCTGGAATTTTGAAAAACTCATATCCATTACTGTGAGCTTCTTAGTTTACCAATATTTAGATTTTTCTCATGAAATCAGTGGTGATATTAACACATATGAATGTTTTTAGAAATATATAGGGAATGAGGCGGTGCCCGTGCCTCAGTCAGCAAGCCACCAACCACATACATCTAGGGTGGCGGGTTTGAACCCAGCACAGGCCTGCTAAGCAACAATGACAATTGTAACCAAAAAACAGCAGGGCGTGTGGTAGGTGCCTGTAGTCCCAGGTACTTGGGAGGTTGAGGCAGGAGAATCGCTTAAACCCAAGAGTTTGAGGTTGTTGTTAGCTGTGATGCCACAACACTCTACCTGGAGTGACAGCTTGAGACTCTGTCTAAAAAAGAAAGAAAAAATAAAAAAGGCTCAGCGCCTTTAGCTCAACCAGCCACATATACTGAAGCTGGCAGGTTGGAGCCTGGCCCTGGGCTGCCAAAGAAGAATGACAACTGTAACCAAAAAACAGCCAGGCTTTGTGGCCAGTGCCTGTTTGTCCCAGTTACTTGGGAGGCTGAGGCAAGAGAATTGCCTGAGACCAGGAGTTTGCGGTTGCTGTGAGCTGTGACACCATAGCAATCTACTGAGGGCAACACAGTGAGACTCTGTCTCAAAAAAAAAAAAAAAAAATTGCATTATTAATCACATTAATTTTTCTCATATTCATTCTCTATTTGTCTCAGACTCCAATTACATGTATATTAGTCCTTCTGATATTGTTCCACTGAAGCTCTCTCCATCCCTTTCTCACTCCTTAAACTTATACTTCTGTTTAATTGAAAAATTTATATTCATATAGACACTTCTACTATCTTCAACCACATTTGGTATGTTAAAATTTTAGAGATATGCTTTTTACTTTTATGATTTTCACTTGGCTGTTTTTCATAGTTTCTCTCTCTCTTTTGCTTTTTTCAGAGACAAAGTTTTGCTCTTTAGCATGGCCCAGAGTACAATGGTGTCATTATAGTTCACTGCAACCTCACACTCCAGGGCTCAATCAATGGTTTTGTCTCAATCTCTCTAGAAGTGTACCACCACGTCTGGGTAAATTTTCTGTTTTTGTAGAGACAAGGTCTTGCCCAGGCTTAGTTTCTATTTTTATGCTAAGATTTCTTGGCTCAGCGCCTGTGGCTCAGTGGGCTAAGGCGCTAGCCACGTATACCTGAGCTGGTGGGTTCGAATCCAGCCCAGGCCTGCCAAACAAAACAACAATGACGGCTGCAACCAAAAAACGGCCAGGCGTTGTGGTGGGCGCCTATAGTCCCAGCTACTTGGGAGGCGGAGGCAGGAGACTCGCTTGAGCCCAGGAATTGGAGGTTGCTGTGAGCTGTGATGCCATTGCACTCTATCCAGGGGGATAGCTTGAGGCTCTATCTCAATTAAAAAAAAAAAAAAGATTTCTTACCTGCTTACGCATACAAGCAGGTTTTCTTTTTATCCTTGAGCATAGTCACAACAACTACTTTCAAGTCTTGGTTTTACTATTTCCAACATCTGAATGATTTTGGCAATAGTGTCTGTTAATTGCCTTCTCTACTAATATGGGTCAAATTTTAACATTTATTCATTTGTCTAGTAATTTTGGATTGAATCATTAACATTAAAATTGACACGCTGTAGGCCTGGTGCCTGTGGCTCAGCGGGCTAAGGGGCCAGCCACATACACCTGAGCTGGCGGGTTCGAATCCAGCCTGGGCCCGCCAAACAATGATGGCTGCAACCAAAAAATGGCAGGGCGTTGTGGCGGGCACCTGTGGTCCCAGCTACTTGGGAAGCGGAGGCAGGAGACTCGCTTGAGCCCAGGAATGAAGGTTGCTGTGAGCTGTGATGCCACAGCACTCTATCCAGGGTGACAGCTTGAGGCTCAAAAAAAAAAAAAAAAAAAAAAATTGACATGTTGTAGTAATTCTTGTTCTTCTTCTTTTTTTTTTTTTGCAGTTTGGCCAGGGCTGGGTTTGAATCTGCCACCCTCAGTATATGGGATCTGGGCCCTACCCACTGAGCCACAGGCACCACCCCTGTAGTAACTCTTAATTACGTTACTATCCTGTGAAAATAAATGATTTATTGTGGATGAACTAAATCTACTGGAGCCAGGTAAGTGTCTCACGCCTGTAATCCTAGCCCTCTGGGAGGCTAAGGTGGAAGCATCTCTTGAGGTCTTGAGTCTGAGACCAGCCTGAGCAGGAGCAAGACCCTGTCTCCACTAAAAATAGAAAAACTAGCCAGGTGTTGTGGAGGGTGCCTGTAGTCCCAGCTACTCAGGAAGTAAGAGCAAGAGGATCACTTTAGGAGTTTGAGGTTATTGTGAGCTGTGATGATGCCACAGAACTCTAGCCTGGGCAACAAAGTAAGCCTCTGTCTTAAAAACAAACAAACAATGGCTTGGCGCCTGTGGCTCAGCAGGCTAGGGCGCCAGCCACGTACACCTGAATTGGCGGGTTCAAATCCAGCCTGGGCCCACCAAACGACAATGACGGCTGCAACCAAAAAATGGCGGGGCATTGTGGCGGGCGCCTGTGGTCCCAGCTACTTGGGAGGCAGAGGCAAGAGACTCGCTTGAGCCCAGGAATTGGAGGTTGCTATGAGCTGTGATGCCACGGCACTCTATCCAGGGGGACAGCTTGAGGTTCTGTCTCAAAACAAACAAACAAACAAACAAAAAACCCCCCTGATCCCAAAATGATGGGTTAGGCAGTGCCTGAAAATCTTACTTTGCATACTTAGTCTTAACTAATCTTATTAGAGTTTAGCTGCACATACATAGATTAGGGGTCACCCAGATATGTGGCTTGAGGTTATGAGCAAACTTGCAGTATCCCCTTTTAGGATTTTTTTCTCTCATTTTCCTGATACTGTGGTTGTCCTAAAGTAGGGGCCCTAATTAATCCGTAAGACTCCATGTTTCTATCCACGTGGTCACTTGCACTACCAACTGGGACCTGTCCTCAGACAAAGAGCTATCAAAATGAGAAATTCTGGCTCGGCGCCTGTAGCTCAACAGGCTAAGGCACCAGCCACGTACACCTGAGCTGGCGGGTTCAAATCTAGCCCGGGCCCGCCCAACAACAATGATGGCTGCAACCAAAAAATGGCCAGGCGTTGTGGCGGGCGCCTGTAGTCCCAGCTACTTGGGAGGCGGAGGCAAGAGACTCGCTTGAGCCCAGGAATTGAAGGTTGCTGTGAGCTGTGATGCCACAGCATTCTATCCAGGTGACAACTAGAGGCTGTCTCAAAAAAAAAAAAAAAAGAGAAATTCTACCAATGTGGTTCTCTTCCTCTACATTGACATTGTCAATGTCTCTCTAGTCTGCATCTGCTTTCAGTTATTTTGCAGTGACTTTGGATCACTGTGCTTTATATTCTGACCAGCTGATACTTGTTATTCATGGGAGGGTTAGTCTGACAATATGCCAGTCTTGCAAAAAGTAGAATTAGTTTTGGCTCTCTGCCTGTAGCACAGTGGTTACAGTGCCGGCCACATGCACTGAGGTTAGCAGGTTTGAACCTGGCCTGGGCCAGCTTAACAACGACAATTGCAACAATGACAACAACAACAAAGAAAATAACTCAGCATTGTGATGGGTGCTTGTAGTCCCAGAGACTCACTCCCGGAGAATCACTTAAGCCCAAGAGTTAGAGGTTGCTGTGAGCTGTGACGTCACAGCACTCTACCAAGGGTGACATAGTGAGACTCTGTCTCAAAAAAAAAAGTAGAACTAGTTTTTATGTTATTAAATTGCTGCATTAAATCTAAACTTTCAACAGGTTTAACAAAATAAATTAATGCATTAAAAATCTTTGTGTCAGAAGGTTTCAGATGTGTCTCTTATGAACATAATGTAGCTAATTTCTTTTTAATCCAATCTTTGCATTCATTGTGATTACAGATATAATTGGCCTGATTTACCATATTGTTTTGTAATTTCTACTTACCATGGTTTGTATTTCTTACTTTTCTTTTTCTACTGGACAGTTCTTTTTTAGACAGAGTCTCAAGCTGTTGCCCTGGGTAGAGTGCTGTGGCATCACAGCTCACAGCAACCTCCAACTCCTGGGCTCAAGTGATTCTCCGGCCTCTGCCTCCCAAATAGCTGGGACTACCCGTCACAACGCCTGACTAGTTTTTTTTTTTTTTTTTTTTTTGAGACAGAGCCTCAAGCTGTCACCCTGGATAGAGTGCAGTAGCATCATAGCTCACAGCAACATCCAATTCCTGGGCTCAAGCGAGTCTCTTGCCACCGCCTCCCAAGTAGCTGGGAATACAGGTGCCCACCACAATGCCCATTCATTTTTTGGTTGCAGCCGTCATTGTTGTTTGGCGAGCCCGGGCTGGATTGGAACCCGCCACCTCAGGTGTACGTGGCTGGCGCCTTAGCCCGTTGAGCCATAGGCGCCGAGCCACCTGACTAGTTTTTGCTGTAGCCATCATTGTTGCTTGTCGGACCTGGGCTGGATTGGAACCCACTAGCTCAGGTGTAGGTGGCTGGCGCCTTAGCTGCTTGAGCCACAGGTGCCGAGCCTGAACAAATAGCTGGGACTACAGGTGCCCACTACAACACGTGGCTATTTTATTTTCTTATTGTTGCTGTAGTTGTCGTTATTTGGCAGGTTCGAACCCACCAGCTCCAGTATATGTGGCCGGCGCCCTAACCACTGAACTATGGGCACTGAGTCGAGATTAGTTTTCTTCACTCTTTTGTATTGTATGTGTGTAGTATGTGACCCTCAACCTTTTTAGCACCAGGGACCAGTTTCATGAAAGACATTTTTCTAGGGACCAGGGGTTCAGCTGGGGGATGGAAATGATGGTTTTTGAATGAGCCAAGTGTATTACTTTATTTCTATTAATACATTGCAATATATAATGAAATAATCGCACAACTCCCCATAATGCAGCATCAGGGAGCCCTGAACTTGTTTCCTTGGCAATAGACAGTTCTACCTTGGGGTGATGGGAGCTAGTGATACCCAAAGTTTGTTGCTCATGTCCAGTCTACACTGTAATCTTGTTTTGATTGCTATCTCTGCAGAAAACCTTGCTTTTCAGAGATGGGATGTTGAAAATGCAAGAGGTTTTTCTTATTCTGAGATTGCATGGAGATTTTAAGATGTCCCAAATGTATTTTTAAGGGCACTTTCATCTGCAGTCTCAAGTTGATCCTCTTCTAGCACAAAGTCTATTCACCTGTGTCATTCACAAATGGGTCAGAGATCCATTACTTCTCAATTCAGGGGTCTTTGTGGTTAGCTGGGCAGTAATGCACAAACGCTTTTGAAAGCAGAGATAGGTAATTATGTACCAGCTGGGAGGAAGAAGCCCTTACTGTCTCTTTCAAAATCTCTGTTAATGTTTAGGGCAACGCCTGTGGCTCAAAGGAGTAGGGCGCCGGCCCCATATACCAGAGGTGGTAGGTTCAAACCCAGCCCTGGCCAAAAACCGCAATGTTTTAAATATCTCAAAAATCTTAATGTTTTAAAAATCTCAAAAATCTCAATGTTCACTCATTGTTCCCATAATTCCAGTTTGGTTTTCAATGTAGTAACTTTATCTGCCAACTTGAACATAGTTGTCATTTTTCCCTGAAGTGACAGATTGAGTTTGTTGAACAGGTGCAATATTTCACACAAGCTTTGTGACCCATTCTTTGTCACTGACATGTGCTGCCAGTGGTGACAGTTTTTCTAGACAAAATCTCTGGAGCTCCTTTTGTAACTCAAAAAATGGCCAGTGAGCTAACTTCAGAAAGCCATCTCACTTCTGTGTATAAGGGAAGACTTGTGTGCTCTACGTCTATCTCCTCACAGAGCTGTGTGAACAGACATGAGGTAAGGCAGCAGTTTTTCAACCTATGGGTTATGACCCACATGAACTGTATTAAAGGCTTACGGCATTAGGAAGGTTGAGAACCACTGAGTTAAGGGCATATACTTTAATGTGGTTAAAAATTTTAATCATATCCTGCAAAACAGTGCTTAGTTCAGGTAACAGTTTTTAACTAGCCAGCATTTCCCTAATGACACAGTGCATGTACTCCCCCATGCAGAAGTGACATCCCTGAGCCCTGAGTAATGAAACCAGAAAGCCATGAAGTCATGATAACTGCTTCATCTGTGCATATAACTGTATGACAGAAAATGATGAACTTCTGTTTCTATGTATTTGCCTATTCCAAACATTTCATATAAACAGAATCATAAAACATGTAATGTTTTATCACTGCCATCCTCTGCAAAGCATAATCTTTTAAAAGTTCATCCATATCAAAGCATATTTCAGTACATCATTTTTTTTTTTTTTTTTGTGGAGACAGAGTCTCACTCTATCGCACTCAGTGGAGTGCTGTGGAGTCACAGCTCACAGCAACCTCCAGCTCTTGGGCTCAAGCGATTCTCTTGCCTCAGCCTCCCAAGTAGCTGGGACTACA